>SWBJ01000131.1:0-120387 GCA_024195555.1 Aureobasidium sp. EXF-12298
GCTCGTAGGTCTTTGGCTCGTAGGTCTTTGGCTCGTAGGTCTTTGGCTCGTAGGTCTTTGGCTCGTAGGTCTTTGGCTCGTAGGTCTTTAGCTCGTAGGTCGTAGGTCCTTTACTCGTAGGCCTTTCGTAGGTTGCAACTCGTAGGTTTCTAAGCAATCTTGTTGCCCATTATTCTGGAAACAACTTAACATCTGTTGCGTAATAAAGAGTATCGCTCGTAGGTCTACAAACTGATAATAACATGGCAAGTAATGCATTCTCGAAAGGTTCGGAAGATTCTTGTTAGCGTTAGTGACGCGGTCGTGTTGTTAATATTCACAACCCGCATGCGTAGCCCTTCGAGTTGCTTCACTGCGAACTTTCCGATAACATAACCCAAGATTCCGCTTCACTACGCGTACGTCTACGGTCCATTCACCGCGAGTCTCGCAGGTTTGATTCCGCACGTACGATCTTCCGATCTTTGACCTGCGACCTTCGACTTTTGTTTCAACTCTTGCCTTCCACATTCTACCTCTCGCCTTTCGCACTTGGACCTACGCCTCTGGTCTTCAGACTTACGGCTCTTAGACATCCGTCTTCCTACGCAGTAGCGGTCTTACGCAACGATCTCACGTCCTACGATCTCACGTCCTACGCTCCACGATCCTACGATCTTACGTCCTACGCTCTACGATCCTACGCTTCGCGATCCTACGCTCCACGATCTTACATCCCACGATCTACGATGGCTTATCAGATCGAGATCCCTGGAGCCGACACCATGGTCATGGTCTCTACCGAGCGCAAATACAAGCTGCACTCAGCTCAGCTCATCCAGGCCAGCCGTGGTTTTGCTCAGCTGTTGTCTGTTCCCGGACCTAACTTGTCTCGCGAGGGACTTCGTGACGGCACCCGCTACCTTCTCGTTCTTCAGGACTTTGATGAGGCCACCAACAGACACATCCACCCCATCTTCAGACGCATTCCTACCAATCAGCATGGCACCCCTACTAAGTCGTTCAGCTTGATGCACGATGGCGAAAAGAAGCCTCATTTCCGTTCAACTCTCTTCGCCGACTATGACAGATTGCTGCGTATCTTCGTCAATCAGCCTGTTGCCTTTAATGACAAGAGCGTTGATGCTCTGCTCCCCGATTCTCTGGGTCTGCTCGAAGTCGCTGAGAGACTCGGTGCTGTAAGTTACCTTCTATCACGATTTATATATGATACTGATCAAGTATTCCAGCTGTCCATGGTCGCAAAGCTCATCGAGAACCAGTTGATCGTCAAGGGCCAGGAGATCTTCAAGGCCATCTCCGCCAGCCCCGTTATGTGGATCGACGTCGCCTACCGCATCCAGTCAAAGGTGCTGTTCAAGGAGGCCCTCATTCACTTGACCGGCAACTACAACGCACTCATGCTTACACCCCCTGACGAGGCCTTTCTCAAGAAGTACTCTAGAGCACGTTCAATCCTGGACCAGCTGACCCCTGAGCTCCGCAATCTGCTGGAAGCCAAGCGTGCTGAGTTGAAGGCCATCTGCCAGTAAATCGAGAAACAGGTCAGCTCTCACTACCTGCCAGGACTCCAGAAGTCTTCTGTGACTGGTCTGGCCAAGGACGGTACCATTGGCAGAATCGATTACGGCAAGGATATCTTCAGTTGGCTCGCCGTCACCCTTTACCGCCATTGGTGGGGCCTGACTCTTGCCGCGGTTAGTCTCATACTTGCTCTGACTATTACTCATTACTGACGGTGCCACAGGGCGAGACCTACCAGAACAAGTACGGTGGCCACGATATGTACATCCGCCTTTTCAACGGCGGTAAGAGCTACCTGACTCGTGAGGTCCAAAGCAGCTTTCACCAGCACTTCCCGATGTCCAACAGAGCTCAGGGGGTTGTCGAAAACAATCTCGATATCATGAAGGCTGGTATCGTCAAGATCGTCACTCCGCTCATGAAGAACGAGAGTCAGCTTGACATTGCCATGACTCCCGTCAAGTGGTTGACATGCACCCAGGTCAAGGGTGCCGACTACCTCTGGGACCCCGAGATTGAGCCCGAGCAGGAGCCTGAGGAGGAATCTGAGGAGGTGCCCGAACAGGAGGCCGAGCTGGGTGCTGAGCAGGGTGCCGAACAGGAGGCCGAGCAGACTTCTGAGATCCAGCCAGTCTCTGAGAAGGCCAAGGGAAAGAGACGCGCAGTCGAGGCTCCTGTCGAAACCGGCCCCTCGGTCGAGCCTATCCGCAAGAAGGGCAAGGGTCGTGCCATCATGCCTTTTGAGGAGGAGGAAGTTGATGCTGAAGAGGATGGAGACGCAGAGTATGAAGAAGTTTGAACTTCTCGATTTGGTTGCACATTGGCTGGATGACCGTTGCGGCGCAAGGCGCGTGCCAACAAATCAACAAATTTGGGAGGAGACGACAGATTGATAAAATTGATGGAAAAAGGCGATGAAAATCAGGGGAAGACGACAGATCGACGAAACAGGAATTCAGGGGAAGGATAGACTCACATCGCTGCGGCGCAGAGAGATATGCACAGCGGACAGATTGCGGCTAGAGGGTTGCATACACCACCACAGTCATTACCTTTATATGCTTTACAATCAGCATCATTATAAACAACATTGAGTCTATCCTCATCAAAGCCTTTCTTTCTCCAAACTACCATCGCGTGCATCGTTGCTTCCTACGTAATGTCAGTATTAGATTCTACCGTACATAGTATTTCGATGAAATCAGAGTAGATTTCGGTACAAGAATGGCACACGAGATAGTATAGAAAAAGCCTCTGGCTGGTGTATTTTTGCATTCGTGAAACGACAAATTGGTAGAATAGAGAAGAAAAAGCCAATTGATTGTCCCCAAGACTCCGGTCGAGATGTTTCCTTGGATTGGCTTCTTCTTGATGGCGGGGATGGTGTAGTAACAGCGGGGTGTTGCTCTTATAGCGGCTGCGTATATACATGTATCGGAGGAGGACTTGGCGCGTAGTTGGGAGGTTGAATGTGTGAGAAGATTGCGACGAGCTTAGTCTTCGTAGCCGGAAGGAGGGCTGCGAGGGCCCTTGGGTACTGCGGATGGTGTGTTAGTCGAAGTCATTTGGCGCGCGATTGATCGAGTTGGCGGGTGTAGTTGTGGAAGACGATGATGTAGAAACAAGCGGCTCAGAGAGACTCACTCGGGTATGTCAAAGGAATCTGAGGACGAGGACCGTCACCGAAGCGGGCGCGCATGGGAGGGACGACGAGAGCCATGACGGGGCCGACGCTGCCGACAATGATGGACCAGAAGATGGCGGGCTTGTTGCGGGCAGCCCACTTGATGTAGAGACCAGGGGTCGACCAGAATTGTACGGGAGCCATTGTGAGTGTGGATTGGGTGTATACCGGTCGTCGTCAATTGCTGGTGCAAGTGGTTTGGGAATGGTCATGGCGCTACTTGAGCGGGCTTGGCGCTGGCAGCTCTCCGCATCTCGCATTGCGCGTTGCGTGGACGGAGGACAGCTGGAGCTTCATACGTGCTTGCCCGTTGTAACTCGTGTCTGTCTGCTCTTTCTCTGTTCAGTCGAGACATTGCAAACATGAAGAGCTTCTTGTCTTTGTTGCTGCTGGGCCTCGTCAGCCTGGTCCAGGCATTGAGTTCTACAGGCAACCGTCTGCTGGTAGTCCTCGAGGAAGCCTCGGACAAGTCCAAGTACTCGTCCTTCTTTGGCGATCTTGAGTGTGAGTTGTGTCTGGTTATGTCTTTCGCCATGAATTAGACTAATTGAGTTAAACAAGCCCGTGGATACACCGTCACATACGAATCACCAAAGTCCAAGAGTCTCTCGCTGTTCAAGCACGGCAACCTCGCATACGATCATCTCGTCCTCCTACCTCCCAAGTCTAAGGGTTTCGGTCCTCAATTGACTCCCAACACCATCGTCGACTACGTCAACAACAACGGAAATGTCTTGCTCGCCCTCACCGCCGACCAGCCTATTCCCGCCGCTGTCGCTTCTCTCCTCCTCGAATTCGATGTCACCCTTCCTCCGGAGCGTAGCGCCCTTGTCGTCGACCACATCAACTACGACACCAAATCGGCTACCGAGAAGCACGATGTTCTGCTTATCCCCGCTCCCAAGACCTTGAAGACCGGTGTCAAGAACTACTTCGATGTCGATGGAACCCTTGCCGTCCCTCGTGCTGTTGGTCAGCTTCTGGGCAACGCCAGCCCCCTGCTTTCGCCCATTCTGCGTGCTCCCGAGACCGCATACTCGTACAACCCCAAGGAGGAAGACGCTCTCGAGGATGTCTTTGCTTCTGGCTCTCAGTTGTCGCTCGTGTCCACCTTCCAGGCTAGAAACTCGGCCCGTTTCACTGTCCTCGGTTCAGCCGAAATGCTGCAAGATGCTTGGTTCAATGCTCAGGTCAAGGCTCCCCGCGCTACCGAGGCTACCACCACTGCCAACAAGGCCTTTGCCGAACAGCTGTCTGCCTGGACTTTCCAAGAGATTGGTGTGCTCAAGGTCGGCAAGGTCCAACACTACCTTAACGAAGGTAAGGTCAAGGAATCCACCAACTTGACCGTCTCCGAGTTCCCCGAGATCAACCCTATCATGTACAGAATCAAGAACGATGTCGTAAGTGTACCGTCTGATCTCTTTGACTGTCTTCCACTAACAGAGACGTAGCACTTCTCGATCGAAGTGTCCGAGTACAACGGTGACCGTTGGATTCCCTTCCTTCCTGCTGCCGGAGATTCTCTCCAGCTCGAGTTCAGCATGCTGTCTCCCTTCCACCGTGTTACTTTGGAGGCAGTCAAGCCAACTACCAACAGCACTATCTTCGAGGCCAGCTTCACCGTGCCCGATCAGCATGGTATCTTCAACTTTATCGTCAACTACAAGCGTCCTTTCCTCAGCAACATTTACGAGAAGCGCACTGTTACTGTACGCCACTTTGCTCACGATGAGTGGCCGCGCAGTTTCGTCATCAGCGGTGCCTACCCCTGGATCGCTGGCATTGGCGTCACGGCCACTGGCTGGCTGATTTTCGTTGCTGTCTGGCTTTACAGCAAGCCTGATGAGTCCAAGGCCAAGAAGACGCAATAGTTGCGCATCTGTACGCATAGAACATTATCTAGATGAAAAAGTGATTTCCTTTAAATTTCAGAATGCTCCCATTTCGAGATACGATCACATGTTCAATTTCAAGCAGTTTATTGGACCTTGAAATAATCGATTCATCTATCTGATCCTTCCGAGGAGCCAAACTCGTCTGCCTGCCTGTCGCGTCATTATAATAGTGTACTGTATCAAGTCCATCCATTATAGAGTATATAGCTTCCGATTGGGGGTTGGGCGAATAAGTCGGCTTCCGAGCACCCAGCTTCCCGCGAGCTCCCGGCTGACTTGCCTGCACTCTCATTGAAATGGATAGCTGCCCACATCATCAACTATAAAGCAACAAGATAACCCTCCGTCGAGAAATAGGATAACACCCTACTTCAAGGACTACATTGCGAAATTCAGAACGTGGTACGCCGATATCCGCCACTATGCCTCATACCATGCTGATCGGTCTCAGATCGCTTCTTTTATTCATTCTCATTTCCGTCGTGCTGTATCTCTTACCTGAGTCCATGTTCAATAGCCTGAGACGCACATCTGGAATCGTAAACATAGCTTCTCCATCTACACTTCGAAATATGACCACCAAGATACCAAACTCTGTCCATACTGGACCAGACGACAGCTGGCACGGTGTCATCGACAACTCGTCCAGCAATCCATTCCAGCCAGAAAAGGGCCGCTACCACATGTATATCGGTCTCTTCTGCCCATTCGCGCATCGTGCGAACTTGGTGCGTCACCTTAAAGGTCTACAGGATATCATCGATATTAGTATCGTCAAGCCGTATCCAAAAGGCAACGATAAGGGTTGGCCTGGCTGGCAGTTCCCTGAGTCGAACGATGAATACCCGAATGCTACTGTGGACAAGTTGTTCGGGTCCAAGTATTTACACGAGGTCTACTTCAAAGCAGATAAGGAGTATAAGGGACGTTACTCGGTGCCGTTGCTGTGGGACAAGAAGACCGATACTGCAGTCAATAACGTATGATATACGACATCACTCCAGCTGGTCGTGCTTCGATTTGCTAACGACCAGATCAGGAATCAGCAGAACTCCTGCGCTGGCTTCAGACTGCATTCGATGATCTAATTTCGCCTGAGAAGGCCAAGCTGACACTGTATCCCGAGCACTTGCGTCAGAGGATTGATAAGATTGCCGACTGGATGCAATCGGATCTGAACACCGGCGTGTACAAGGCCGGTTTTGCTCCCGATCAAGAAACCTACAACAAGAACATCCCGCCTGTGTTTGGTGCTCTCAACAAACTGGAGAAGCTGCTCCACGATGGCAAAGGTCCTTACGTTCTCGGTAAGGAGATGACTGAGCTCGACCTTCGACTTTACGCCACCCTGATTCGCTTCGATACTGTCTATGTACAGCACTTTGTAAGTCGTTCTTTACTTTGAGTGGGTAGGCAAGTCTGACCTACAGTAGAAATGCAATCTCGGTACCATACGCCACGACTACCCGGTGTTGAACAACTGGCTCAAGGGCATGTACTGGAATCACGAGGAGTTCAGGAATACCACAGACTTCAAGCACATCAAGGAGAATGTGAGTTGATCGAAATCCGGAGTCGAGGCATATGCTGATTTAAAACCACAGTACACCAAAAGCCACTATGATGTGAATCCCAAGGCTATCACACCACTGGGTCCCTGGCCTCACATCGAAAAAGGGTATGTGGAGGATTGGAGCAAGCTCTCGCCTGGAAGTATTGGTATGCCAGAGGTCTTGGAGCATGAGAAGACTCTGGAAGTCTGAGACCAATTGCTAGGTATCTAGCACAGATCGTATTGGTGTTCGATAATCGAAGCATGTGAAACTGTACCAAGATTTTGAGTTTGGACTTATGGGTTTTGCTTTCATGTGAAAGCATACAGAACCTTGTAAATAAGTCTGATTGAGTGGTATGAGATGTGCCAAATATAAAATATCAACGACATTCAGATGCCAATGTCGTCGTCGTCGTCGTCGTCAAGCAACATTGTTGTTTGAAGCATTGACATAAATCTTGTCATGAACCAGTCTTTGCCAAAAGTCTTGGCTACATGCAAACATCCGAGAAACCACCTGCGAGCAAACAAATGCATTCAAAGTCCAAGGACGAAACACATCTCACTTGTATTCTCGGCTAAACATTCTATTCTGTCATAATAAAACACATCGACACTCAACTTTAAATTAGAAGGCATTTCGCTACTGCTTCATCTCCACCCATCAACAGCACCACGATGCAGAACTTTGCCATCGAGGTGCCAGGTGAAGCCAATCCTTTAACCGAGCATACCTTACTCAACGTCCTAAGGTCTGCCGCATCCTCGGATCCCCAGCAGATTCAATCAGGCGCCAAACAACTTGAACATTGGGAGAAAGTTGCCGGTTTCTACAAACACCTGCAAAGCGTTTTCATCGATAAATCACAACCATTCGAAGTGAGATATCTGGCCATTATCCAGCTCAAAAATGGTATCGAAAAGTACTGGCGCAAGACTGCTGCAAAGTGAGTGATGATTCCTATTGCCTATTCCCTCTGCTTTTGCAAAAGAAGAACTTCAAACGTTCTTGGGAATGGTAGTCTTGCAAATATACTGATGTTCTATAGTGCTGTTTCGCCAGAAGACAAAGGAGTGATAAGATCGCGCCTCCTAGAAAGTGGCATCGAAGAATATGACCACCGCCTGGCCCTCCAGAACGCACTTGTCATCGCCAAGGTTTCTCGATTCGAGTATCCGCAAGACTGGTATGAAGTAGTCTGTAGTTTTTCTTGATATGCAATGCTGACATTTGACAGGCCAGACATCATCAGCACATTGATTATTGTACTCCGACGATCATCGGACTCTAATGCTAACCCTATCCATCTCCCTCGTACATTGCTTATCCTCCTCCACATCACCAAAGAGCTGTCTGCTGCTCGTCTCCAGAGGTCCAGAGTTGCTCTGCAGGCTGCTACTCCCGAGATCGTACAAGTACTCGGACAAATCTATCTTGGAACGGTACAATCTTGGCAGGAGGCTCTCAGCAGTAATGTTGGCGATCAAGAAGCATTACAGCAGACGATGCAATCTAGTCTGTTGGCCATCAAGACTCTACGCCGATTACTCGTTGCTGGCTATGAGTTCCCCAACAGAGAGTCAGACGTACACCAATTTTGGCAGCTTACCTACGCTCAAGTCGGCGACTTCATGAACACCATCTCCATACAGGGAGCCACACTTCCCGAGGAACTCTCAGCGCCGCTACAAAAACATTTGCTTCAACTATCGAAGCTGCATCTGGAGATGGCAAAAGCCCATCCTGCAGCTTTTGTACTGTTGCCAAACTCTCTTGACCTTGTTCGTTCATATTGGGCTCTCATCAAGCAGTTTGGAGAGACTTTCGGTTCCCGGTTGACTACTGCCGGGTCTAGTGAAGATGATGGCGAGCAAAAGCCATTCCAAGAGAAAGTCACCCTGTCTGGTCTCAAGCTCGTTCGTGCCTGTATCAAAATGGTTTTCAACCCCGTTCAATCATTCAAGTACAAGCACCCTCAAGACAAAATTGAAAAGGCAGAGGCAATCGCGGCTGTCAAGGAGCAACTTTTGACAGACGCCTTTGTCACCGAAGTCATGGAAGTCGTTGTCACCAAATTCTTTGTCTTCCGACACGGTGAACTTGAAGAATGGAACGACGACCCGGAAGACTGGGAGCAGAGTTTGGAAGGTGAGAGCGAAGGATGGGAGTACAGCGTTCGTCCCTGTGCTGAGAAGCTGTTCTTGGACCTCGCTCTCAACTTCAGGAATCTGTTGACTCAGCCGCTGCTTAATGTGTTCTACACAGTTGCAGGTAAGTCATCACGGATGCCTTGTGCATCGGAGTATTGTCAGGAGAGGACTTTGACTAACACGTTGTAGCGCCCGATAACGAGGATATTCTGTTCAAGGACTCGGTATACACAGCGATAGGATTGGCTGCCGCAGTCCTGCAACAACATCTCGACTTTGACTCTTTCCTTTCCAACACAATCGTCGTCGAAGTACAAAAACAGAAGCCCGGGTTCAACATTCTGCGTCGCCGTATTGCTATCCTCCTCGGTCAATGGATCACAGTCAAGGTCTCCGCAGAAAACAGACCTCTGGTTTACAAGATTTTCCAGCATTTGCTTGACCCCAACGACTCCTGTAACGATCAGGTTGTCAGAATCACTGCCGGACGACAACTCAAAAACATAGTAGATGATTGGGAGTTCAGCCCAGAGCAGTTCCTGCCTTACGTTCAGACCACGATGACGCAGCTGTTGAGTCTCATCGAGCAAGTCGAGAACATGGAGACGAAGATGGCCTTGCTCAACACGATTAGTATTCTGGTTGAGCGACTGGAACATCACGTAAGTAATATGTGCATACGACGTTGATCTTGACGCTGACAGCCGAGCAGATTGCACCTTATGCAGAGACAATTATTGGCATCCTGCCTAGCCTTTGGGAGCAATCTGGAGAGGAGCATCTCATGAAGCAAGCCATCTTGACCATTCTCTCCCGTCTTGTGACTTCCATGAAGGCTGCTTCTGTACCCTTCCATCACCTTGTGTTGCCCATCATCAAGGGTGCAGTTGAGCCTGGATCCGATACACAAGTCTACCTGCTCGACGACGCCTTGGACCTCTGGGCAAACATACTGATCCAAACACCTGCTCCAGCTTCACCTGAATTACTACAACTAGCACCATACCTTTTCTCAATCTTCGATCTCGGATCAGAAAACCTCCGTACCGCTCTCGACATTACCTCGTCTTATTTTCTGCTCGCTCCATCGGAAATGCTCTCGGACGAGATGCGAAAACCCCTCATAGCTTCCCTATCTAACCTTGTTGGATACGTCAAAGCTGATGCCAGCGGAACCGTAAACAACCTCGTTGAGCTCATCATCAGATCAGCCGAGCGCATCGGAGGCGAGTCCGCTATCAGTACCATTGCCAGCGACCTCGTCGAATCAGACTTCCTTCGCAAGCAACTCAGAGGTCTGCACGGCAGTTGGGTAGCCCACTGTACCACAGGTCCACTCGCCAGAGACCCACCCGTGGACGGCATCGTCGAAACCGACTACTTGTCCGTCCTCGCACGTCTGGCACTAGGCTCCGAAAACATATTCCTGCAAGCTGTACAAGCCTCTGCACCTCCCATCCCTCTCAGCGACACCACCAACCAGCCCTCCCTCCACGACTCCATGAAATGGCTCCTCGAAGAATGGTTCAGTCACTTCGAAAACATTGGCGACCCATCCCGTCGCAAACTCATGTGTCTGGCTCTAACAAAACTGCTCTCGACCTCTCAACCCTTCATCCTCAGCTCTTTGCAATCTCTAATGACACTTTGGACAGACATGATCAACGAAATCCGCGAAGAAGGCGGTGCTGTGGATTCAGACACTTTGGTCTACGATAACATCGATCAACTGAGAAATACTGATCCTGAGGTTATCGAGGCTCCAGAGGATGAAAGAAGAAGAGCTTTGACGTTTGCGGATCCAGTGCATAATGTGAGGACTTCGCAGTGGATCAAGCATTATTTGCAGATTGCTATTCAGGCGGCTGGCGGACAGGAGGCCTTCCAGAACGAGTGGTTGGTCAATGTCGATAAGGACGTTATTGCTGCGTTTGGCGAGTTGGGGATCATGTGAAAAGGTTGAAGATGGAAGAGAGGCAGCAAAAGTACGTTGAAAGAACGACAGGGATAGCTGCCTAGGTAGTAGCTGAGAACATTGCTGTCTACAAAGGAAAGATCGATCGACGTGTTGTTCTTCTCGCTTTGATTCTAGGAAGGTGAAGGTCTTGTGTTGACCCTGCCTGCTACATCATATGACGCCTCACATTGGTGCACTTTTTGACAGATCTTAGTAGATGCAATGAGCAAATGATATTCGAGACTGCCAAATATGAACAAGAAAGCAAAAGGGGCATGCTCGCTGAAATCGTATATATCATGTTAACCATCTCAAAATCTTCATGCGTCTAGTAACTCCCAAGATGACCGAAGGACGGAAAGGCCTCCCTGTTGCGTCTCCACCGTACGCCCTCTACCACGATCGTTGACATCTGTGGTCGCAAATCCATCACGACCAATTTCTGCATGGACGTCTGTATCTTTCGTCGAGTGCGGATTGTGCGATGATGCCCAGTTTCCTGTTGACAAAACAGATGCATCGTTTCGATAGTCGACGGCGTGAGCAGGAAGATCCTTTGGATAATCCGTAGCAGCATATCTATACCCCCACCACATGCCAAAAAGACCGGATGCATTCTTTGTGCTCAACGCAGCCTCCGCATTGTGTGTGACCCACTGACTCACCGTTGTGCAAAACTCGCTGTGCTTTCGTTTGAGCGGCTTGCTTGCTGCATGCGTTTTTCCAGGGATGGTCGCTTGTACAGGAAGAGGTTCGCAGAACTGTGTGAGGTGCTGGAAATAGATGCCCTTGAAGGTCTGCGAATCTTGACTGCAGGAGCCGCTGCGATCGCATAGTTCCTCTAAGATGCCATGTTGGCCCAGTCCAGCCCAGCCAGCTGATTTACAGATTGGAGAATGGGGCTCTGCGGACCAGGACCAGCCCGTCGATGCCATGACGTTGCGTATTAGACTGTAGCCGTCGTCTAGATAGCTTGTGTTTCCTGTTGCTTCCCAGAGACCTCGCTGGCCGGACAAGATGACGCCTTGATTATAAGTGTAAACCATTTCGTTGCGTTCATCGCATTTGCCTGTGCCAATGCTTCCATTTTTCTGATTGTAACCTTTAATGTGGTAGCCATCCACGTACAGACCGCGGGTGTTGGTCATGTTGCTCTCCTTAAGCCAAGTGTAACCCTCGATGGCAGCCTTGAGATACTTTGGATCCTGCGGCCGCCCTGGCATAGAGCCAAAAGCTTGTGGATCAGAAGCCAAGAAAGGAAAATCGATAGTATCGCCGGGAGAAGAGAGATACATGGCGATTGAGGCTGATATGAACAGTTGGTTGGTGATTGTATTCTTGTATGGCAGAAGTCTAGGATTCCACAGCATGCCACCTCCGCAGAGGTTAGTGTCCCAGCCTTGGGAGGCAAGGTCCCAGAACAATCGAGCACGGTGACCGAAGCCAGGGATGAATTGCACACCGTGCCATGATGGTTCCGTTCTGTTGCGGTATTGGATAGTCTTTATATTCTCAAGCCATTCTAGAGTCGTCCACAGAATATCATCGTAGGCCTCGTTACGGATACTGAAGGCGTCTTCTCCAAAGTAATAGGCAGCGTTGTGGGAGAAGTATTTGTTGATTATCTTCGAGAAGTGGTCATCTTTAGTTTTGCTGCTCGCTTGGGCAATGCTTTTGATTGTGGAAGAAACAGCAGTGTTTATCACAGCACCGGTCCAATCAATAGCTGAAGGCCATGTTCCGATCCATAGCTCAAAGAACTGAGATTGCATAACATCCAGAGCGTCCACCATATACTGAAAGATCTCTTTTCCACTTGTAGAGTCAAGGTCCAGCTCGGAAGGCCTTGAAGAGTCTGAATTGACGACCAACTGGTGTCTCGACTCGACGGGTACTCGCCCAGATGTCCATGGCTGTGACCAGACATTCGATGCGAGAAGCCATGTTATCAGAAGAGGTCTAGGAACCATGGCACGTGCTCGCTTCGAAGCGGTTGACGGCTCTAGAATTGTCTACTGTAGGATCGTGCATGCAGGATCAAACAGTTGATATATGCAGGGGAAGCGAAGATGAGAGAAAGAAGACAACGCGACCAAGGTGGCTTGGGAGGAGTCGACCGGTATGCCAAGGCGCGGCCTGGCCTCATGATCGCCCTTATCCGTCGTTGTGCCCTCTGCTAATGACTGAAGGTTTGAGGTGAGTGCGACAAGTCGACAAAGAAGAAAAAAGGACAGCAGACTGAATGCATGGAACACACGAGGTCATAACGCAGTATGCATGGGTTAACGACATCAGTTTTCTTCGCCGTCTTTGGATTATGGTCGCATGCTCCTGCCAGGTGCCTGCAAGGTCATGTATGTATAACACTGAGCCAGCGGCGGTTGATCTTAGGTGTTCAAATCTTTGAGAAATTACTCATACGTCGGAAGGGGTCGTCATTGAGACAGAATTCACATCTGGTCTCGTGTTTACAGAGGTACTCGAGTATGCTTGATAGGTAGCAAAGTTGAGGGAAGAAAGCAGTTGCCGGTCGGCAACGGGATGGACCTCGGCAAGGTGGAGCTGTAGTTCGGTGTTCACATGCTTGGCCGGTCTCGCTCTTACATACTGATTTTGGTATACTCGTCGATAACAACAATGATTTCTGTTCAATCGCCATGACCTCTCCCGACTTTGCTGCCGCTCAGGCGCGTGTACTCGCTCGTCGCGCCGCTGCGGCTCGTCCAATACCGCCCCCGTCCCCACCGACCCTGCCACCCGCGCTGCTGAACCTACCACCTGGTCTACGCTCACTTGCTTCTACTGGTCTCTCTACCTGGACCACACTTAGACACAATCCTCCTCAAACACCTACTCCGTACTTTCGCGTTGGCCAGGTTGACGCGGAATTGCTCGACGAGGAGCTCCTACAATTACTACGCGGCCAAGTCGGTGATGCCCTCAAATACTTCGGAGGCCACATCGCAGACGAGTGGTCGTCGGAAATTGGCGCGATTCTCCGAGCCATACTATGGAAGCTCAGTATCTGGGATCGGGGTACGAGCTACGGTGCTAGTCTACAAGGACTGAAATACGTCGATGCAAGAACACAATCAAGTCAAACTGGTTCGGGTCAGGATCCTACAAAATGGCAGAAAGCTGCGTACGGTCTCATCACAGTCGGAGGCCGCTACTCGTGGCAGAAACTAGAAGACTGGCTCCTCGAGAAAGAAGGCGGATACGAGGAGCCTGCGCCGCTGGTCAAGAGGCTTAGCAAGCTCACTGGATGGATTGGCATGACACACGAGATGGCAGCCCTGGCGTCCTTTTTGGTTTTCTTGTTCAATGGCAAATACAGAACCCTTGCGGATCGACTGCTTCGACTACGACTGTCCCCGGCATCTGCACAAACGAGCAGAGAAGTCAGCTTCGAGTACCTGAACCGCCAACTAGTTTGGCACGCGTTCACCGAGTTTCTACTTTTCCTACTTCCCCTCGTAGGCATCAGCCGTTGGAGGCGCCTACTGTCGAGAGCGTGGAAAAAGGTCAAAAGTATGTTCACTCAGAAGACCAATGAAGAAGATGCAAACACAGGAGGCGAGCTTGGCTTCTTGCCAGAACGTACCTGTGCCATATGTTACCGCGACCAAAACGCTGTGGGTGGTGGTTCAGAAGCAGAAGTACTCGCACAATCAGGCAACACAGGTGGAGGTGTTATTGGCAGTGCCCAAACAGATGTCACCAACCCGTACGAAGCTATACCTTGTGGATGCATATACTGCTTTGTCTGTTTGGCCCAGCGTATTGAGGCCGAGGAAGGTGAAGGATGGACATGTCTACGCTGTGGAGAAGTCGTAAAGGAGTGCAAACCTTGGAACGGTGATGTTTTGGAGGAAATCACAGAGAAGCCAAACCAGACGTCGAATAGTCGGGCGAAGCTTCCGAGGAGGAAAAGCGTTGGTTTTGTCGATGACGAGACGGAGCATGAACACGAAGCCACCATCGAGGAACTTGACCCGATGCCTATGGAGGATCGCGAAGAGCAAATCGAACATATGGACGATGTGAGAACGATAGACTCGGTCTCATCGGTAGATGGTGAGTCTGAACTGGACTTTGAGGACGAGGCAGATTACAATTGATCTGGGCCCATCTTGATATATGATAATGAACACTTTCACGACAACATGGTTGTTCTCCAGCTACTTCCTGCTTCCGAACAAGCCGCAGATCGATGTTAAGCATTCACAAGCAACTTGGAAGCCGGCCCGAAGTGACAGTTAAAAACGTCAATCACAGCTACCCCACCATGAACCCTCAATACGTCACATATTTTGGTCTCCTCACTTTCCTTGACTTTCGTCGAGTCTTTCATATCCAGCTCTCAAACTAAGACTGACATTTCATACTATTCAATCATGGCCAGCTCAAATAACAGTTCGTCCGCTGAGGGACTGGACATTA
Organism: Aureobasidium sp. EXF-12298; assembly: GCA_024195555.1. NCBI lineage: Eukaryota > Fungi > Ascomycota > Dothideomycetes > Dothideales > Saccotheciaceae > Aureobasidium > Aureobasidium sp. EXF-12298. The sequence goes on from SWBJ01000131.1 coordinate 15,213, forward strand.
AAAAGGTATGCAAGCAGTCATTAGCTGAGAAGCTATGGATTGACATTGAAACAGATAGCCGTGATCGGCAGCGGTAGCATGGGTGGTGGTATGGCTCTTCTGTTCGCCGAGAACGGCTGCCATGTATCGCTCGAAGATCCTTCCGAAGAGGCCATGGATGGTATCGTCAAGCAGGCCAAAGAGGAAGGCTTCGGAGATCGTATCAGCAAGCACAGCGACTACAAGTCATTGTGCGACTCTCTAGATTCGCCCAAGGTTTTCGTCTTCAGCTTGCCTCATGGCAGTGTTGGAGATGGTGTGCTTGCAGGTCTCATGCCCTACCTCGAGAAAGGAGACATCATCATTGACTGTGGCAACGAGCACTGGAAGAACACAGAAAGAAGACAGGGCAAGTGTGTCACCAGAGGTATTAGATACATCGGCTGTGGTGTCTCTGGAGGATACCAAGCCGCTCGTCGGTATGTTGAACTCACTCGCCTTCAAGATCGCGTCTAACACATTTTGCAGTGGTCCATCTATGTGTCCAGGAGCCGATGATCAGTCCCTCGATCTCGTCCTTCCTTTCCTGCGTAAGGTCGCTGCAAAGGATCCCAAAGGTAGACCATGCGTTGGCAAGGCTGGCACAGGAGGTGCAGGCCACTATGTGAAGATGATCCACAATGGTATCGAACACGGAATGATGAGTGCCATTTCCGAAGCATGGGGCATCATGAGAACTGGCCTTGGACTGTCTGAGGACGAGATTGGCGACATTTTCGAAAAGTGGAACACTGAAGGCGAATTGGTAAGAGAACCGACCCGCTTGCCTGGAAGTGTATGCTGACTCTCAATAGCAAGGCACTTTCCTGGTGAAAATCGGTGCCGACATCTGCAGAACCAAGGATCCGAAGAATGGCGAGCGCGTCCTGGAAACCGTGGAAGACAAGGTTGTGCAAGACATTACTGGCGAGGAGGGTACTGGTATTTGGTCGAACGAAGAGGCTGTTGGGGAGCACATCCCGGCACCCACGCTAAGCTCAGCTCACTTCTTCCGTTTGGCTTCAGCCGATCGTGCCCAGCGTGATCGCGCACAAAAGACATTTGGAGGAGGCTTCCCGGCACAGAAACTGGACGTCAAGGACAAGACTGAGTTCCTGGAAGATTTGCGAGTAGCCACATACACAGCGTGCTTGGCTGCCTATGTGCAAGGCATCAACGTCATCGACCACAAGAACAGAGAGGTCCACTGGAACATCAACTTCTCGGAGGTTCTGCAGATTTGGCGTGCTGGCTGCATCATTCAGGCCGACTACATTGCTTCTTTGCTCGAGCCCATCTTTGCCGAGTTCCGCAACACGGACACGATGAACTTGTTGTTCGAGAAGACAGTCGCCAGCGACCTCAAGAAGGGTCAACCGGCACTCAAGCGTGTCGTGGTGCAGGCAGTACTTGGTGATCATGTGGTCCCCGCCATCTCGTCTTCGCTTGACTACATTAAGTACCAAACAGGCTTGGAGCTTCCAACACAGTTTTACGAAGCCGAGCTCGATTACTTCGGCAAGCACATGTACGACAAGAAGGGCGAGGACCCCAAGGGTGCTCCTACCACTGGAAAGTACCACTTCGAATGGAAGAGAGCTTGAGAGGGTCTGGCAAAGGTAGTGGTTGAGATTTAAATGATCGAGTATGTACGCAAAAAGTAATGACATGACATGATATGAACAAACCTGAAATATACAAGTGGAAATATCCAGATGATGGACGCGAGGTGATCTGTACCTAACAAACATTGTTAGTTGTTGGCCTGACTGAACATGTGTATACAGTGCAGAGATAAGAGTGACTATCAGATTCCCGATTATAAGCAGCGACGAAGGTATATGTCGATACCAGCGTACCTTTTCCGGCTCTTCCTAAAGATGTATGGGTAAAGAATAACTCATCATTGTAGAGGTGTGTTTGTGCATTGCTAGAAGCGAAAGAAATATTGCCAACTTACGTTACGGAGAGTGCGGATGACCATATCGAACTGTGATCATGGCCATCCGGGACGCGTTCAAGCGTGTGTTGCAGAGGTTGCAGGAAAAGGTGGCCGAAGAAAATTTGGGAGGTTCGCAGCGTAGGTAGGGCTGAAGGCGGTCGGGAAAGCGGTCCATGCTTGTGCCGAGCGGCGCTGCGGACGGCTGTCGCATGTGGTGGAGGCTTCGGTGAGGTGACGATCACGGATGCTCCTGATTATCAAGCCGGTCAGAAAGTCTCAAGAAGCCACCTCTCAAATTAACGCCGCATTGCTTGACATATCGTGTCTTTTCTGGCTTGTCTGTATATATAACACAGCCTGCTTGCTTGCCCATTCCTGCTGCACGCGTTTCTTCTTTGTCCGACACGCTTCCGCAGCCGTAATTCTTTCAAAAGTGCCAACGGCCAAGAATGCGCTGATCGCCCTCGATTATCCACTTTGGTATGCCGACCACCACAATTCTTCTCCACGTTTCTTCTTTGCTGATTCCGACGAGATAGAATATAGCATATCACAATGCGAACGTCAGCCGCTGGCTCCTTCTATCTAGCAGTCTTTGCACTGCTAGGCTCATCACAGGCTGCCTCCTCGAATCCAGCCATCTGTCCTGTGAGCCGCCTCTTCCAAACACACGTTTCTCGAGGGAAACCATACTAATCCGAACACCTAGGTTGAGCCTGGTGCCACAGTATCCGATGCTTGCGCTTCATACGCCGACCTTGACACCCTCAACACCCGCCTGAACCCCGCCCTCCATGATCTCGTGTCCAAGACCGATTTCTTCTCCTACTACCGCCTGAACCTGTACAACAAGAAGTGCCCTTTCTGGTCGGACGATGAGGGTCTCTGTGGCAACATCGCTTGCGCCGTCACCACGCTTGAAAACGAAGAAGACATTCCCGATATCTGGAGAGCTGAAGAGCTCAGTAGACTCGAAGGCCCTAAAGCACACCACCCTGGCAAGAAAGAGCAAAGAGAACTAGAGAGACCACTTCATGGAGAACTTGGTGAGGACGTTGGCGAGAGCTGCGTTGTCGAGTACGATGACGAGTGCGACGAGAGAGACTACTGTGTGCCCGAAGATGAGAGCGCAAGTGCCAAGGGCGACTATGTCAGTCTGCTCGACAATCCAGAGCGCTTCACAGGATACGCTGGTGAGGGTGCCCATCAGATCTGGGAGGCCATCTACCGCGAAAACTGCTTCTCCAAGCCGAGTTCGAGTGCACAAAGCCAGGGGGCTGGTGGCATGGCTTCTCCTTTCGGCGGCTTCTCAGGTATGCAGGGTCAAGCTGCACAAGATCTCAAGTCCGTCATGAAGGAGCATGGTCGTCAGGTGGCCTCGCAGGATGGCAAGTTCGAGGAGAACATGGACTTTGATGACGAGTGCCTTGAAAAGCGCGTCTTCTACAGAGTCATCTCTGGAATGCACGCCTCCATCTCAACTCATCTGTGTTACGACTACCTCAACCAGTCCACCGGCAAGTGGGGTCCCAATTTGGAGTGCTACAAGCAGCGCCTTCACAACTACCCTGAGCGCATCTCGAACCTGTACTTCAACTACGCTCTCATGGCCAGAGCCGCTGGCAAGCTCAAGGATTATGTCCAAGATTACACTTTCTGCACCGGTGACCCAAAGCAGGACAAGCGTACCAAGGACATGGCTCTGACGGTCGCTAACACCATTCCCGCTGGCCCTGAGATCTTCGACGAGAGTGTCATGTTCCGTGAGAACCCCCTCGGCGACACTGGCATCAGCCTCAAGGAGGACTTCCGCAACCGCTTCCGCAATGTTAGTCGCATCATGGACTGCGTTGGTTGCGACAAATGCAGGCTTTGGGGCAAGCTCCAGACTGCAGGCTACGGCACAGCCTTGAAGATCCTGTTTGAGTTCAACAATGAGCAACCTGCTTCAGCCCTCAAGAGAATCGAGCTAGTTGCCTTCTTCAACACCCTGGACAAAGTCAGCAATGCCATCAAAGCTCTTGGTGACTTCCAGCGCATGTTGGCTGAAGAGAAGGGAGTTCCAGCCCCAGAGACTATTTCCCAGAAGGAACAGCAGAAGCAAGACGTCGCTGAGGAAGATGAGCTCGACGATGATGATGCTTGGGAGAAGCCCAAGCCGCCACCACTCACCGAATGGCAGAAGACCAAGGCAGAGATCAATCTGGTATGGTCGGCCACAAAGTTCATCCTCAAGAGTTGGATCGAGATCCCTCAAACAATGTAAGTTGGCCTGTATGCTCACCAAGAAAAAGTCGCTAATCCATTCATCAGTTTCATCATCCTCATCACAGAGTTTTGTAGATTGTGGCAGCGATGGCTGGGTCTTGAAATCATGCCACGCTCGTGGGAATTTCGCTTGCCAACCACCGATGAGCTATAGAAAGCATTTGATATAAAAGGGTTACGTCGTTGGAGTTTCAGCATATGCATGTCAGTTATCGACTTATCAACATAGCGTGGGCGTTTAGAGGGATAGGGTTTGCGAAATTCTTTGGGAAAGTTCGGATGCATATCATAGATGTGCCGAGCAGTTGTTATCACTATCAAGATAGAAGAATGTCGATGAAGTTGCCTATCGATACAGATCTGCGGTCGAACGGTCCCTGTCCGCTTGAACGGAGATGCCCTGAAGAACAAGTCAAAGCAAGACGAGAGGGCATGCGATGTGTCTGTGTCCCTGGCTCGCTCGGCTCGGTCCTCTATTGTCATCCTCCTTGCCAAATACTCCTTGTCGCGCGTGGACACGCCCCTGACAACGTCCTTCGCACCGCCTTATTAGCCGAGCATGTTCAATGGCGAGAGCTACTCGCGAGTCACAACGTCTCTGCATATTCTTTACGGTATATATAGTTTTATGAGCATCTGACAATTGTGATTGCCTCACGCATCAGACTCGATCAATCTGTCACGCCAGATGCCCAGTGCTTGTTGACGCAGATTCTGCACCCATGGATAGATTTAGCAATACCATGGCAGACGGTGTTTCATGTCCTGGCACGTGGAATTATAGATTGGACTCGCCGTTTTGGGGTCATGAATATATCTGGAATGGCTGCGTTTCATCTTCCAGCAAGCCAATATGGACAGGGCGAGTCGCGTAGCGTGACTGCGTGCTTGCATGTGTATTTGTACACATGGTTATGTAGCACGGCATTTGTGTTGCCAGAAAGACGCGCCTCTGCTGTCCCGCACGTGAACATAGCGCCAGTACTCGTAGTTGGTACTTTGACGGTTCACACAAACCATCGAGGTCGTAAACGGTCACCTCCTTAAAGGTTGGGCGGTCGTGGTGGAGTTTTGGCAAGCCTCCGGCGGCCGTTAAACACCCATGGTCCACTCATGGGAGGATCGCTAAGCCCACGCTCAAGTGCGTGGAGTGAAACCATGGCTTGATTAGGGTTGGACTCGCCTAAGCGTCCCGTCAAAGACAACGTCGTGATCCGCTAAAGAACGTCGACGCGGAGTAGATAGGAGAGTCGAGCCAATCAAGGACCTGTGCCTGGAGAACAGCGGGCTGCATAGCGTGCAAGTGAACCTTTTGTCGAGTGCCTGGAACTTTGTTCCTGCACGATTTTCACCTTGCAGCCCTCCCGATTCGTTGGCGCCCGCCAGAAAGTAGGTGCATTCGTGGTGCATTCAAAACGAGGGGGGTGCCACCTCAAGAGATCTTCTCTTGCTCTTTTTCCAAGACACCACCTGTTTCTCCAAGTCATTCCTTGTCAACCTCAAGCGCCCACTCGTCTCAGGACGTCGCGCTTTACCCACCTGGCTATCGCTTCCTCTCTTTTGGGCGACAACCACTCATTCTCTTACCATTAACCGCAAGGACTGTGTCCCGGTTAGCCTTCATTCTTTCCAACAAACAAAGCAGCTTCGATCATCTTTCGAGACATCACCAGGCTGTGACATTTTCTGCAAGACAGGAATTTGACAAGACACTCTGATCACACGCTCTACAGCACACTCCCCAAGTGAACAAATCTTGTGACCACCTAGGTTACACGTGTGAGACCTGCCAACAAGTGACACTTTCACTCTCACACTCGGAGCTCTTCTCTTCTTCAAAAAAGTACCTTTCGTCCTTTGACAGTCTCCCCACCTGCTATCCGCAAACATGTCGCTTGTCCGTGCTTTCACCACCAGACGGGCTGCCCGCAAGAACTCAGACCTGGATCGCTCTGCCAGTCAGCGCATCCAGCGTCCCAAGATTTCCGGTCCTATCGAGTTGATCTCGACGACAAACACTCTCGCATACGAGGCCCCTGACATCTTTGGAACCACTCCCATCACCTACAAGGCAGGAGTCCTTGCAACCTCGTCCAGCTCCAACAGTCTGAGCTCGCTCGAGTACAGCGACTCTAGCAGCATTGGTCACCGCTCTGGAGGCACTTTCACCGACGCTTCTTCCTTTGACGAGTCGCCCATGTCTCCCGAGCCCAACCACCTCAGCTGCTACTTCAAGCCTTCTGTCTACGACGACCTCCCACAGCACAGCCGTGACACATCTGTCAGCTCTTTCCTTCGCCCATCGTCCAGCGATGTTGCTCCTGTCCTTCCTCAACGCGCTCCTTCGCACAGCAAGCACGCCCACCAGTTGAGCCACAAGCGATCAGTCTCTCGCGATTTGAGCCACAAGCGCTCCATCTCGCGCACCGCTCCCTCTTTCCCTGAGGACATCATCACCACCAGAGACTCGACCGACTTCTTCCGTGCTTCTGGACCAGTTTCTCCCCACCCCTTTGGCAAAGAGCTCGAGCAGCTCAGCGAGGTCGCCGAGGAGTTTGGCAGCACAGTCCGTGACGTCGAGGCCGACGCAGACCGTGTCTTCATGGACGCCCACGGCCTGGACCACTACACTGCCAACGACTACATGCTGGAGATTGCAGACATGCTCAACGTCATTTTCGAAGATGAACCCACGCCGTACGAAGAAGCTGGATTTTTCTGATTGCCCACCCTCAAGGTCGAACAACGGTCGCAAGGCTGGTAACTTGCGGGACCACGGCATCATCAATCCTCACCCCTCTTACTGAGGGACTTCTTCTACGACTCTTCACTTCTTGTCAATTTCACGTCTGACTCTTCTTTACTTCTTACTCTCTTTTGTTCAACGTTACCAATGGAAGACTGGATCCCTGATGTATTACTGGCGTTTGGGATATGGATATTCCCAAAAACGGGCTATGATGATATGATATACTCGGGCGGTCTTCTTGGGAGAGGGCAAACACCCTCGTCCCGTTCACTCTTTATCTTCTTTATTTTATGACCAAAAATCTAGGCCATACAGCACGCAGGGAAAGGTGGTGCGGTGTCTTACGTAGCTAGATGTAGCAAATGCACTTCTAAGCTTCATCACTCGTTTTCTCTGATCAATCTTCTTCTGTGCATTGTGTATCCAACAAGATTGGCACCGGTATGAGAATGCATACTGTACTACAGCCTTTCCTCGGGTGACTGGTTTGATAGAGATGGCCAATTCCGGCACTTGTTCCTCCGATGGTGGACTGATTCGTACAACAAAAGTTCAATTTCTGCCCCAGGCTGCCCGTCCACTGCAATTATCACGGAGATTTGCCGGCACCAGCCGACACTATCGACACCAGTCCTCTTAGGCAAGCCATGCCACGACCACGTTTTTGACAGCGATGAGACGAGAGTTGACAGGGTGTCAGAGTGTCAGGCGTTGTTGAAGGAGGGGTATTGAGCGGTCAACAGCGAGTCGTGGCGGTCAAGAGGTATAGCAGACAAGAAGAGCCGGATAGCAGTCAAGCAACCGAAATGTAGTATAGGCTAGTTTGAAACCCCAGGCACAAAATCAAGGCAATTAGCATGGCTGCAGCGAATGCCGAAAGAGATGAGCTGGCCGGCATGAAGAGCCGAATGCATATGATAGACAGAAATCACGGCACTACATCTTGTCAAGTGACGACAAGATAGAGCTGGCTTAAGGTAAGATGGATAGCTGGTAAAGAGGCCAAGAATATTGCTAATAGGTGTAGACTCTAGATATGTCGATCGAGCTGGTGCGTGGAGGCGGAAGGTTTAAGAGTGATCCGAAACGGAAGGAGCCGAAGAGGGCGGGCATCGGGGAGGGCTTTGCAGATAGGACCAAGCAAGAGTGGGACCGACCTTCTCGCATGTGGACATCAACAAATCAACAACAACAACACTTTTTCCTCCCATCCCCTCGTGTCAAATCGCCCACCGTGCGACACCATCTCGTCATCAACCCCCAGATCCATTCATCAGAAGCCCTGTTGAACTCGGCCACGTCGCCTCGCTGTTGTTGCTCGCTGTTGCCTTCAAGCTATTGTTGCGCCAGTTTTGATTGCCCCGCTCGACCGCTGCGGTTCGATATCAACCCACGCGCAACCCGACAGCCGCATCTCGCACTCAGCCAACCTCAGCATCGCTCGTCGCTTCACCTCTAGTCGTGTTTCCGAGAAACATTGCGAATCAGGGGCTGCACCACAGACACCACTTGTCTCTCACCCAACATCCGTGACCGCATCTGCCAAAAGCTCTTAAACAGCCCACATCTCTGCCTAACAGCTTCAGCCCAAATCAACACTTCACAATGGCCAACATGGACATTGACGCTACGCGCCGCAACAAGAAGCCGCGTCCTTTGAGCGACTCTGAGCGCGAGCGCCTGGACGAGTTCATCGAGAGCATCCACTACTCGTCGAGGTGAGAAGATCTTTTATCGACACATGTGATCAATGCTGATTTGCGCAGATATTCCGACGACCACTTCGAGTACAGACACGTGCAGCTGCCCAAGCAGATGCTCAAGGCGATACCAAAGGAGTACTTTGACGGTTCGCGAGGCACCCTCAAGCTGCTGTGGGAGGACGAGTGGAGAGCTTTGGGAATCACTCAGGTATGTGCCAATCTACACCGCAACGCTTGAACGAGAGGCTGATCGTAATCGCAGAGTCTGGGATGGGAACACTACGAGGTCCACGAGCCCGAGCCGCACATTCTGCTCTTCAAGTGAGTCTTGTCTACATGCGCTCGACACCTCCATCAAGCTGACATCAACTCAGGCGCCCCATCAACTACCAGCCTCCAGTGCACTAGGAGTCACTGCCCACGATGAAGACGACGGTGATGACCTCCATGATGCTCGACTGCTATTAGACCCTGTACCTTTTCGAATCTCTGATCGAACCGCGACTCAAGCCACAGCTGCGTCAGAGCGATACGCGTTCTCAGACCCCCTTCACAACCACAGAGCACAACCCGAGCTTGAAACACAAACCACAAAAATATCAAATACAGCTTTTCTTGTACCCAAATTCTCCAGACTCGAGCGCCAAAACAAACACAGTCTCACGCGCCCCAACCGTCATCGACAAAACACATGCTCTCTCACGACTTGCCTGACTTGCTGGATTTTGCCTTGCTTCATTTGATCTTTTACGACCACGCAGCTCGGCAATTCCAAGCGATGGATGATGATGGCTATCTCCTTGTTTTCTCTGCTTTGTTCCTATCTGCACATTGCAAGGCGTTTCTCTAGCTGCTCGTTCTTCTGCTTCACGGGACAGGGGTATTGCATTTGTTGGTTTCTGTTTCTAAGTCCGGTCTCAATTCGGCGAGCAGGGAACGAGGGTCGATTTTCAGCGCCTGGACAGCTTTGCTTTTCTTTCCTGCTTCTTCTTTTGCTTTTTCCTTGTATAAATGGGGCGGTTTCTTCAACCGAGTATTGTACTTAGGCTTGCAAAAAGAGAGAGAAATGAAAAAACGAGAATATATCAATTCAGCAGTATCCTAGCATTACATGAGCTACAAAGTGGTAAATAGCAAGGTAGAGGCTGGTCGAATGTCTCCTATGTTATGATCGCTTGATGTATATCGTGCTTCTGGAGTGTCTGCTGGAAGACTCACTGACTAGGCTTCGGCACAAACTCGTCTCGTGCGCCAAAAGCACTATGCATAACAACCACAGTCCTGATCAGACTTGGCCCTGTCAGGATCGTCACGCCAGGCGTCCAATACAGACTTACCATATTGGTCCCACAACATGCTTCTACAACCTAGGTCATGGACTGGAGAAAAACACGCTCTAGAAAAGTTGGAGTACCTTAATGACCTACTCAACTAAACAGACCACCCCTTGTTCTAGAAGAGTGCGGTTGCTTACTGCCGATTGGCAGAGCAGTGACGGTCTGACCTATGCGAATCTTGACCGCATCAAAAGACACGACCATGTTCTCGCAGAGCTCCTTGACAATGGCGTCAACATCTGGTTGCATTTTGAGATCATCGTCTTGCAGGTTACGATCCGGTGATGGCAATGACCAAGCGATGCTGATGTGGAAGTAGGGCGAAAAGTCGTGGCTTCCTGCTTGGCGCTTGAGTTTTGTATAGAGTTGGGGTTGGTTGTATTCGATAGCTGCTTTGTTACTGGCGCTGAGGAGTTGGTTTAGTAGGGTTAGAGCGCTGGGATCTGTTTGTTGAGCGTCTTGGACGCGGAGGACGAGAAAGTAGCGGCTGTTGTCATCGTTGGCATGCCATGAGAGTGAAGCAGGGCGTACTGCGATGGGGTGTCGTAGCGAGCGAGTGACTGAAGTTAAGCCTTCTGTGATGGTGTCCAGAAAAGAGTCTTTGTTCTCGGTACGCAATACCAATGGCGCACTTAAGGAGATGTGCAGGGGTAGTGGTACCTGAAGCGGTGTCTGCAGTAGAGAGTGCACGTTGGAAGATTCTGGCAAGGCTTTGAGCAGTTTGTTCAGTGTGTCATGTTCAGCTGGGGATGGCAGCCCTGTGGAGTGAGGCTGTGTAAGTATGGTTGAGCTCTTCCCATAAATTGCAAAACTTGCGACATACATTCAAGATAGACATGGGTGGGCCAATTTCCCTCGACATGCTTGACGACGCGTTTGCGTCCGTGGTGCAGTGACGGATCGTCAGTGTTGCTGACGCGGACGCTGGACGAATAAAGATTTAAAAACGATGCAGGCAGCGGTGGTGGTAGGTCGTCGTCGTCTTTTTGGTTTGTTGCTTTCTTGATCCGCTTGGCCACGGGCTGGTCGTCTTCCTCGTCCGAATCCGAGTAGCCGACTAGGTTCATTGTCTGCACTATCGACGGATCAATATACAACCGAGAGGTGGAACTGGGAAGTCGGCGGATGTCAAGGGATCTGGGGAAAAAAGACTCCCCAATGACATGTGCACTGTGCAGCGTGCGCGGCATGACGTCGCCTTAGAAAAGTGTGTGATGCGAACGACGGAGTGAGGAAGGAGCGGCTCACGATGGATCCATGCCTAATTTTTAGACTACTTGTACCTGCGCCGTCCTGCTGACCTTCCCTTTCAACATCTTGCTTCTCGTTTCCTGCAGTGCGACACTTATCAAACTTACATCGTAATCCAAAACTATATCATGGCAGGTGTCAGCGCAAAAGAGGTAAGATCCGAGCTCTCTCTTCGTATCCAGCCAGAACACCCCCACTCACTACTCATGTCCAGGCTCAAGCCTACCTCATTGATCCCCTCAATGCTCCGGAGCCATCACAGGAAACTGGCCCCGGCACGCACTTCTACCCTCCTACGGCCACCAAGACTGCATCTCCTGTAGCATCGCCTACTGCATCTTCTCCTTCATCGTCCAAGAACCCTTTCCGTGACTCCATGAGCGGAAAGGGTGCCCAAGCACATGTCCGTCATTCCAGCAGAAGCTCGACCGGCAGCAACTCCAAGTTTCCAGACTTCCAAGAGGGCTCTTCTTCTTCCCACCGTCGCAACTACAGTGGTGAACATCGCATGGGCGAGCCATCTGGAACTCGTCCTCGCAGAACCAGCTCGCTTAGTCAACGCTATCAGGGAGATGAGTCCCACCAGCCCTTGAACATGCTTAGAAAGGACAGCAAGAAGGCCTACCGCGCTCCTCACCTCAACAAGCGCCATATTCCTGGTGCTGACTTGATCGACCGCCTCGATCCTACCCCCAACAAGCTGCCCTACCACCACGAAGGTCCTTATGACGCTGCTCTGTTGGCTCGTAACACCAGCTACAAGTCCAGCCCCATCGCCGCCCTGGAGGACTCTAACAGAGAAGCTCTCAAGGCCACTCCTGCCGAGAAGATCAAGGATGCTCTCGAGAAACACAAGCCTCTTGATGGCGTTGCCGTCGTTCCTCCTGGTGAACGTGACCAGCTTGGCCGTGTCTACAACTACGAGGAGGGAACCGACATGATGCGTGAGGGTAACCCTGAGGGTGGTGCCTACAAGCGATGGGATGGAGAGGTGGGTTCTCCATATGACATTTACTCTTCATTGAATATACTGACCAATGCTCAGGAGTACGACAAGGACGACCTTGAGGGCGTGGGTGAACCTGCATTCTCTCTCGACCGTGCACTCAAGGCTCACACTATCCACGAGCGCGACTTTGATGGCCAGCGTGGTATTGAGCTGTCAGACCGTCCGCTCATGAGCGACTACGACAAGTCAAGGGACAGAAAGAAGCTTGACGAGCGTGACCCCGTCGAGATTGCTGGTGGTGCATCTCGTTACGCTGACCTTGTAACGGCGGCCGACACTGACGCTCACACTGTCAACCGAACAAGCAGCTTGCGCAAAGTAAGCGACGGTCTCAAGAAGAGACTGAGCACGAGAAGAAGACGTCAAGACGAGTAAAGGTTATGAGCTGCTCATTGAATGTTTCCTTTGTCATGTCTTCTTTTTTTTCCACATATTTTCGATGCGATAGATTGTACATCCTCAGGATGATGACGGATGAATGGAACCGGAGGGTCGGGATGGTATCGGCCTAGTGGCCTTGATAAATTGTATAATAAGGACTTGTATGAATAATACCCTATGGATATCCAACTTGAAACAAAAGTAAATCATGGTAGAATGATTCATGTGTGAAACTTTTACAAGTGTGCGAGTGTTCAGAAGGATGGAAGAGCTGTGATTTGCACGTTGTCAAGCGCAGCTTCCTTGTATACTTATCCCAAGAACACGAACTCAATCATATCTGTTGTTCACGACATGCTATTGACTTAACAGAGATACAATGAGGTCTTAATAGGACTAGGAACATAAGTAGTCAGATTGAAGGACATATGAAAGGGCATTGCGGTCGTACACGCTGTCGATGGCTCAAAAATGCTTGTTGAGGATACAACCCTGTCAGTGAATTCCATCTTGGCATACAATCATCTTTTTTGGTATGAACTATATATTTGATGATGCCGAGCGTCTCAGATACACATCGGCAAGGTGTATGAAGGGGATAAGAAGAAGTTTGGTCATGGAAATTTACAAAGATACGCTTTTTCAACAGATTACTCCGACATGCTCTCCCAACCGCGCTCATCAGCACCAGCCTCATCCTCATTCTCCTCCTCATCTTCATCACTGTCGTCGCTAGCCTCGTCATCATTGGCAACAGCGACAAGTCTCTCCTTGACCTCTGTAGCATCAATACCCTTGACACGACCGGCAAAGGCTTCGCGGACAGCTCTGTTGGTGCTGGTATCCCAGACCTGCACAGCACCCTTTGATCCAGCAACAGCAAGACGGAAAGCTACTGCATCGTCAGGAGCAAAGTTTGTAGAGAAGACGCGACCCACACCGAGGTCGCGAGATACCACCATGGAGGGTTGGTTGGTGGCTTGATCGACGTTCCAGAGCTTGACTGTGCGGTCTGTGGATGCGGTGGCGATGAAACCGGGGACAGTGGGGTTGAGAGCGAACGACGACACTGCCGACTCGTGGGCTTGCAGGCGCCAGATGGCTTGGGTCTTTTCGGGGGTGGAGGGGGCGTTGCGTGCGTCAAAGGCGTATAGGATACCGCTTTCGGTGGAGACGTAGAAGACGTGCTCGTTGTGAGGGTCCCAGCGCACTTGCTCGACGTCCGAGTCGACACCCCAGCGCTTGGGCTTGGTGCCCTCTGCGGCGCGCAGGTCGGCGACGCAGACGGTGCGGTCGTAGGAGCCGGTCAAGAGGATGGTGGAGTGGGCTTCGTGGGGGTGGAATTGCAGAGCGCAGACCTTGTCTGTGTGGAAGTCGTTGTAGGATTTTGCGCACTGGCCGGTGCTAAGGTCCCAGAGCTTGACGGTGCAGTCGGCTGAGGCGGAGGCCAAAAGGTTGCGGTGGAAGCGGTTGGCGGACAGGGCGAGGACGGAGTCGATGTGGTATTTGTCGTTGATCTGCTTGCTCTTTCTCTTCTTCTTTTTCTTCTGGCCGGGCATGGTCGGTGCTGCTGAGATCTCTGCAGTGCCCTGGCCAAGGACAGCGTTGGGATACATGCAGTCGATGGTGTCGAGATCCCAGATCTCAATATCCGGGTCCATGGTGCCGACAGCGACGAAGTTTGCCTTTTGGCCCTCGGGGACGGGCTCGCCAGGCTTGGAGATGGGCATATTGAGCCATTCGACGGCCAGCGGGATGGCGGGTAGCATGATGTCGTGGTGGACGTACAGGTTGTCGGCGTCATCCTCGTAGACGTAGCACTCAAGATGGGCGACCTCGTCTTCGATGCGCGCGGCCAGCAGCATGTTGTCGGTAGGCAGGATCTGCATCTCCTCGCGCTCCTCGTCGTCCGACTCCTCGCCCTCCTTGAGAGTGATGTAGGGGTCCTCTGCGTTGGAGCCGTGGAAGGCCAGGTTGCGTACGTTTCCGAACATGCTCAAGGAGCCATCGCCTTCTCCTTCCTCGTTCTCGACGGCAACATCGTTGTCGTAGGTTTCCAGGTCGTATTCTTTCAAGTCGTCATCCTGGAGGTCGATATCTTGTGTCGCGGCGCCGGTGGTATGTGTCTCGTCGTCGTCATCGTCGTCGCTCTCCTCCTTTTTGGCAACCTTCTCGCCATTCAGCTCGGCTTGGGCCTCAGCGAGGTCATCCTTTGCGTCGTCGAGTTCCAGCTTGGCCAGCTTGGAGATGCGCTCGAATTCTTCCTCGTCGAATGTGTATTTCGTCGGGAAGGGTGCTGCGAAACCTCGCGGCACCCATGCTGTTGCTGTAATCATCGACATGTTGTGTGTGTTATGTCCGAATGATCAAGGAAAAAAAGTACCTGCGCTGGAAACTTTGATAATTTTCGAGGCGCGTAACGCGGGGAAGACTTTGGTCCGGAAGTGCCAAGTGCCTCGCCGCAAGCTCATATAGGCCGCCAGTCGGTCTTGCATGTGCTTAGATCTGGGCTGGAAACGTTTGTCACTGTTCTCTATTGATCTCGTCGACTGTTCAGTAGTAACTCATGCCATCGCGTCACAGCTCGTTCTTTTGACTTGAATCAATCAAGCATACCTCACAACTCACAAATGTCTTCTTATAAACGACGCAAGCTAGATGACCATGGAGACGCCGAAGACGACGGCCACTTCGCCATAAGACCCTCAAAGTACAACACTTCTCACCAACGAGATGGCCCGCGCAATGGACACTCGCAAGGCGCAAAGCCGCGCCAACAGGAATTCGACGGCCCCGAGCCTGGTGTCGATGCTCAAGACCAAACTGCTCTGGATCGCGACTGGTATCTAGGCGACGAAGGCGGTGCTACCCTTGGCGACGACTCACATAACCCATTCGGAGATGACGCCACATGGGAGGTCCAGCAACGAGAGGCCGCTCTGCTGGAGAAGAAGATGGCTGTACGAGCTCGCGGAAACCCACGCGCCATGCAAAGACAGCGCGAGAATGACGCCTGGGAGACCAATCGCATGCTTACCTCGGGTGTTGCGCAACGAAGAGAGCTGGACACTGGCTTCGAGGACGACGAAGATGGCACTAGAGTTCACTTACTAGTCCACGACCTAAAGCCACCATTCCTGGACGGCAAGACTGTCTTCACGAAACAACTGGAACCGGTGTCAGCTGTTAGGGACCCTCAAAGCGATATGGCCGTATTCAGTCGCAAGGGCAGTAAAGTCGTAGGCGAACGACGTCAGCAAAAGGAGCGAGCAAAGGCCGCTCAGGAAGCCACCAAAGTTGCTGGAACTGCTCTGGGCAATGTCATGGGTGTTAAAGAGGAGGACACCGATAGTGCTGCTCCCGAGCCTGCTGGCCAGGAAGAAAAAGGAGGCAGTAAGTTCGCGGACCATATGAAGAAACAGAGCGAGGGCCAAAGTGCCTTTAGCAGAAGCAAAACACTCAAGGAGCAGCGCGAGTATCTACCTGCGTTTGCCGTACGAGAAGAATTGCTTCGTGTCATTCGTGACAATCAAGTCATCATTGTTGTTGGTCAGACCGGCTCTGGAAAGACAACTCAGTTGACGCAATTCTTGTACGAAGATGGCTACGCGAAACATGGCTTGATTGGTTGCACCCAGCCCCGTCGTGTCGCCGCCATGAGTGTAGCCAAGCGCGTTGCTGAAGAAATGGAGGTCAAATTGGGTGGTCTAGTTGGTTATGCTATCCGTTTCGAGGACTGTACCAGCAAGGAAACGTCCATCAAGTACATGACAGATGGTGTACTGTTGCGCGAGTCTCTTGTGGAAGCTGATCTCGACAAGTACTCGTGTATTATCATGGACGAGGCCCACGAGAGAGCATTGAACACCGATGTTCTGATGGGCCTGATCAAAAAAGTGCTTGCTCGCAGGCGGGATCTAAAGCTGATTGTCACATCGGCCACTATGAACGCTGATCGCTTTTCGCGGTTTTATGGCGGTGCCCCTGAATTTTTCATTCCCGGACGTACCTTTCCAGTCGACATTCAATACTCAAGAAGTCCCTGTGAGGATTACGTGGATAGTGCTGTGAGGCAGGTCCTCGCCATCCACGTTTCTCAGGGCCCTGGAGATATCCTGGTTTTCATGACTGGTCAGGAAGACATTGAATGCACATGCGAGCTGATTGACGAACGCCTGAAACAACTCAACGACCCGCCGAAATTATCCATTCTTCCAATTTACAGTCAGATGCCTGCTGATCTGCAAGCAAAGATTTTCGATCGCGCTGCTCCAGGTGTTCGCAAGGTCATTGTTGCCACCAATATCGCTGAAACGTCACTGACTGTCGACGGTATCATGTATGTTGTCGACTCCGGATTCAGTAAGCTCAAGGTTTACAACCCTCGTATGGGCATGGATACTCTACAGATTACACCCATCTCTCAAGCCAATGCATCGCAACGTGCAGGTCGTGCTGGACGAACAGGTCCAGGAAAGGCGTTCCATCTGTACACTGAACGTGCATTCCGCGACGAGTTCTACATTCAAACCATTCCTGAGATTCAGCGTACCAATCTGGCCAACACTGTTCTCCTCTTGAAGTCGCTCGGCGTTAGGGATCTACTGGACTTCGACTTCATGGATCCTCCTCCACAGGAGACGATCTCAACTTCTCTGTTCGATCTATGGGCGCTAGGTGCCTTGGACAACCTGGGTGACCTTACAGAGCTTGGACGACAGATGACCTCTTTCCCCATGGATCCCTCAATGGCCAAGCTCGTCATAACCTCATGCGACTACGGCTGTAGCGAAGAGATCTTGACAATCGTGTCAATGCTTTCGGTACCATCTGTCTTCTACCGTCCGAAAGAGCGAATGGAAGAGGCCGACGCCGCACGCGAAAAGTTCTTCGACTCTTCTTCCGATCACTTGACACTGTTGCATGTATATCAACAATGGTCTGCCAACGGAAGACGTGACGGATGGTGTGTGACACATTTCTTGCATCCAAAGGCTTTGCGAAGAGCCGAGGAGATTCGCAACCAGATCCGCGATATCATGGTTAGCAACAAGATGGAGCTTGTGAGCTGCGGCTACGATATGGAAATCGTGCGACTTTGTATCTGCTCGGGCTACTACCACCAAGCCGCTAAGCGCAAGGGTTTGGGCGAGTACCTCAACTTGCGCACCTCTGTATCGATGCAGCTACATCCTACGTCGGCGCTATACAACTCTGGCGACCCACCGGACTATGTCGTATACCACGAACTTATCCTTACCTCCAAGGAATACATGTCGTGCGTGACTGCTGTCGATGCTACCTGGTTGGCAGATCTAGGAGCAGTGTTCTACTCTGTCAAGCAAAAAGGCTACAACACCAAGCTTAAACGTACCACCGAGCTGGAATTCAACAAAAAGGTAGAAATTGAACAGCAGATGGCTGTCGACAGAGAGAAAGCAGCGGCTAGAGCGAAGGAAGAGGAAGAAAAGAAAACACGGAAACCCACCGTCAAAAAAGTCAGCGCTGTCGGCGCAGTCAGAAAGCCCATTGTACCTAAGCGCAGGGGCTTTTAGGATAGATGTAGTATAGTGAGCGGCTCCCTACGTGGGCGCTTCGAATAGTCAGAAAGGGAACGTGCATCCGGAGGTGCTATTTCAAGCGCAATTCAAGTGAGGCGCGCGCCTATACCATATTATTTCCTGTTGGTGATTGCCTTGCCTAACGTGATAGTCCTTTCAACACCAAGTTGTTGTCATCAGTGTGATGAACGAGCGACGGAAGCACGGTGGAAAAATGCAAATACGTTGTTTATCAAGGTGGTTGGCAAAGCAATATAAATTCATATACCAGCCAGCCATGCGGCTTGCTCGCGCGCAAGCCAGCGGGAAAAAGGCACAGCCACCTGGCGGGTTGACAGAGGGAAAACAATGGAAAGTTTGAAAGCCAGCGCGTGGCGCCGCAGACATACGTAACGGTCGTAAATACTCGTCTGATCGATTCTTGTTTGCTCTCTTGCATCTTGCATCTCTCCTTCCTTACCTCTTGGTAATTATCTATCTTACGCCAAATCCTTTCACGTTTTCCTCAAGGCAACCTTTCGTGTGACTCGCCGGCACAGCCCCTGCGCTTACTATACGACGAAACGCTCCTGCTTTAACATTTACTACTTCGACTCCGCAATCCCGAACTGTCAACCCTCAAGTGCTGTCAAGGCAAAATCCCGGGGCAAACGCAGCATCTCGAACAACAAGGCAACATATCGAGCATTTGTTTCAGAAGCATCTTCCACGCTCGCTATAATAACTGGATCTTACGCCAACATCGTTCGCTTGATTCGCGGCCTTCCCTATGGCACCTCCTTAGTTGCTTTCCAAGCGCGCCTGTAGCGATTTCGACGGTCCCTACTGTTCAGACGACTCGGATTGGTGGTGGAGCAGTGTATGTTTTCCGCAAATGATTACAGAATTACAAGGACACGGACTGACAACATTCACGCACAGGACGGTTATGGAGTCCGCTATGCCATCATCGCTCTAATCTTCATCGCCATCGCCATCTTGCTCTTCGGCGCTTACTTCCACGCTCAACGCAGAATACGCAAGGGTCTTCCACCTCTGGCCTACCACCGCTGGCTCATCTCTCGTCGCCGCTACAGAGCTACTCCTTTTGCTCAGAACAACTATGCCTACTATCAGCAACAAGACCCTGCATACCCGCCACAGCAAGGATACCCGATGCAGAACATGGGCAACCATGGTGCTGCTGAGTTCCAGCCACCGCCACCTGCTTATGGCAACTGGGAAGCACCACCAGTGTACCAGCCTCCTCAGGGTGCAAGCAAGGTTGCTGCTAACCAGAATGCGCAACCCATGGCAAGAAACGATGTTGCCGGAGAGGGAAGCAGTGCTTCGTTGCCGCTGAACAACAACAACAACCATCATACTCAGTAAAGAGCTTACCATGGCTTGACTTCAACTTGATACGAAAGAGATACCCGGCTTCCTTTTTTCCTTTGATCCTTCTCCTGTTCTTTCCTCTGCTCTTTTCTACAGCGACATTCTGGCAGAGCTTTTGGCGTTTATTATGCTCGGCATGGTGATGGGGGCGTTCCTTGTTGCATTGGGTTATCCGTTTCCAGGATCGCGTTTTGAAAGTATACTCATAGTTGTATCCACGAATTGAAGAGAAGCATAACGCAAATTGAGAGAAAGCAGAACCAAAATATGCGTTTCATCATAATCATTAAACCTCTATTTCCCCTGCTCTGTTCGTCGTCTTTCTATTCGCAAGTACTCAGCATCTTCTTGATCACACCAACCAAAGTGCCATTCTCCATGGCAGCGGCAACTCTCTCCTTGTCACCCAACTGCTTATTCGTAGCTTCATCGCTAGCATGTGTACCCTCCTTGATTCTTACATCAACTCTGAACCTAGGCGGCAGCGATTGCTCCAATCTCACTCTCACTCCCAATCCAATAACCGTAGCCAACGAACAATGAGTAATCGTCGGCGTGACCAAAACCCTCACAGTAGAAATCTTTGAGGTTGGCGATGCAGGCGGCAAGATGAAGATATCGGGCAATGATACCACGGCTAGCGAGCCTAGAGATAGCGGATGTTCTGGGTCTGAGATTGTGCTTATCAAGTCGAAGATTTCTTGTTCGTCAATCTCCTCGCGTAGGTCGTCGTCCGAGATATCATCGTCGGAGGAGTTTGAAGGGATAGGCGCGGCGAAGGAGGAGCCAGAGGTTAGGTTATCGTAGTGGGGGTAGGAGGGGATGAGGCCGTCGAAGAGGCTGTTGCTGGCACTGGTGGTTTGGTTCTGAGAGGCGCCGCGGCGGGAGGGCAGGTCGGCTGGGTTGAGGATGGCGGGGTTCGCGTTGTCCTTGTCCATTGTTGTGGTATGGATTTGTCTTTTGTGTTGTGTTGCTGGATGGTTCGTGTGATTCTCTTTTCAGATGCTGGTGGGATGCGATTGCAGGTGGATGATGAGCGGGTTGTGACACCACTTTGTGGCGGGGCAAGAGGGAAAGTTAGATTGAGAAAAAAAAGGAAGGAATATTGGAGATTAATTGTGACGCCTTCCTTGCTTACCTACTTACGGCACGTGTTTTGATCCGTCCTTTTATCTTCACCTCGTCCTTTCCTTCTCATTCCTATCAACGAGCCATATATTCTTCATCTCTAGATACAATCCTCCTTTTCCATGTTCTTGTTATTGTCGAGAACGTTTGTCATTCCCAGATTCGGTACTCCTAAACCGACAGTATGGCGCTTCTTCTCGCAAGGCCACACGAAATATGAAGCGCCTCTTTATGAAGATCCGGAAGCACGAAGGAAGAGATTGGACAAGCGTAATGAACGCCAGCGCCAGAAATATCGGAACGACCCAGAATATCGCGAGAGGGAACTCGCAAGACACCCGAACTGGGGTGCTCAGAATCCCGAAGCCTACAAAAAGTCAAGAGAGAAAGGCCTTCTGAGAGATGTTCGTCGATACGCCAATGATCCCAGATTCCACTTCCTCAAACGCCTTAGTCTTCTGGCGCGTCATGCTTGGTTCCGGGAGGAACTACCCCGGAAAGCCCACAAACCTGTGCTATATGAAGAAAAGGTTCCTAAACAATGTGCTGGTTGCGACCGCAAGCACTGGGGTGGGGGCTTGAAGTTGTGGTACGTATATTAAGGAAACGACATGCGATACGATGCTGCCAGATATGGAAAAAGTTCTGCAACATCACAAGGAATGACAATGAGCTGACCGTGTCTCAGGTGGGAGTTGCGCAAGGACGACACCCAAGAAGAGGCAGATGAATATCTCTGTAACACTTGCTATGTGCCCAAAGAAAACTGGCAAGACGCTTTGCCGCGAGGATACGAGGATGTGAAAAACTTGAGGGAGATAAAAATCCGCAAGAGGATGCTTGATGGCAGCAACCATGATAGTCATTCTATGGGAAGCACCAAAAGCAAATAAACATCCATACATTGTCAACTTCAACCTCCTCAGTCGAGCCCAACAGTCTTCTCCAGCAACTCGATATATTTTGCCGGACAAGGCTCCTCTCCCTCCCTCAATCTATCCGTCAACTTCTCGACCCTTTCCTGGAGCATCTCACTGTACCGAACTTCTTCACTGAGCTTCCTAAGAACATCAAGGACAAAGACATTCTGAAACCTGGGATCGATCATCTTATGCAACAAGCTTCTATCCTGAAGCTCAAGGCCAGAATACTGCGGGATGGTCACAACAGCATTCGTCTGGATATCTCCAGCATACTGGACCAATTGCTCCAGAGTATACAGCAAGATGCCAGCGATCCTGGCTTGCATAGTTGCAGCCATGTTCGTGGGACCGTGGCTTGCGACGAACGTGTGCAAGTGGCCGATTTCACTGTGGAGAGCTATAGAAGTGGCTTCAAGGTTGCTGTCCTCAGGCGTACGCATTGCAATCCAGTATCCATAGTCAAAGAAGATGCGCTCGATGCGGCTGTGGATCTTGGTGAGATGCAAAAGGTCTCGCGAGGCTTCAGGGACCGCTGCGCCCAGAGCGATGAGCAGGAATGGCTGAGACTTGACCTGCTTGATCATTTCGTTCTTGTATCGCGCAAAAAGTGCTCTGCGATACAGTCAGTCGATATGTTAGCGAGTGTGGTAGAGGTAAGACTTACTGCGACTCCTGCTGCAACATCTCAAAGTTGTCCTGCCCGTGTTGCTTGGAAAGCACGCCACAAGGCTCAAAGGTCGACAGGATATGCGTGGCCGTCTCTTCAACCTCTCTGGTATCTTGCGGGTCCATGGGATCTTGCTTCCACCAGCCTCCACGCCGAGCAAGTTTTCCAAGATCCATGTCCTCCAGAAGTTCGTGAAATAGCCTTGGTATCTGTTCGTCAGACCTTTGGACTGCCTGGCCATCCTTACAGACTTGATATTGGAAGTGAGCTCGAGCTTGCTCGGGAACAACAGTGCTCAAGATCTGATCGTTCACCCACCAAATGTGTCGGCAGGCGCGACCATCCATGTCTGAACACGATGAGCAAATTGGAGCTCCTTCTTCAGGAACAGTAACACGGATGCGCTCTTGGAGTTCAAAGTGAAAGTCTTCGTCACGCTCGTAGCAGCGGACCATTGACATTCTGTCATTGCGAAGACCTTCTACGGCGAGTTTCTGGGAGATTGGGCTCATTACTCCGACTTCGTATGCTAGTCCTGTCTTTACAGCAGTCACAATGCGACTGTGTCTTGTCAGTCAACTGTTCTGTTAGACACGAGAGTCCGCTCTGAGATCATGCTTACGATGGAACTGGCTGAGGGCCAGCCTCCTGAGTTTGAGGGGCATCCTCCTGAGGACGAGGAGCGCTTGACGTAGTCATGTTGCTACGATCTCAAGGGCCGATGAGAAGATCGAGATGAAAGGCTGGAAAGTTCGAAGAAAAGTACGATGTTCTCCAGAAAGAACTGGAGTGGATGGTACTGTCCTCGGAGTGTCTTGGTTGTACAGAAAGAATACAAGGAAGAGGAAAGCAGCACCTATAAATCATCACCACAGACAACGGACATGAAGTCTTGATACCTGGAAGAAGGACGTTGCAACGGAGATTCTTCACCAACCACAACAGAACAACTCGCTGTTGGCTGAATAGCTTAATCAATCACTCCGGTGGTCTCTCCCTCTCCAGGCGAACGGTAGAGTTTACAGCATACAGCAAGATAGGAGTAATCTCCATCGTTGCCCATAAACAGCCAAGAGGGGCAGATTCGCTGTATTGGTTGTTGGGCGGGGTGGGTTAGCCTGGGATGTGTTGGACTTCGCAAAAGCTTGACAGGACAGAATGAACAGGCCGAGGTTACGGAAGGTAGTTCTCCCGGAGTAGGTGAGGTGTGCTCAAGGAGACAGAGCCGAATATTCTCATAGGGCACAGCCGTATAGTGGGGCCATGCCTTGATTGACGCGGTAGGTGTACATGCACAATCATGGGAAGGCTGAACGCCATGCTGCAGAAGAGTGATGGCATGGCAGCATGCAAGATCAGTCACCTGAGCGCTGCATGTGGAAGGTAGCTCGATCGTTACTCATGCCGATATGCAGAAGCAGAGATGCTGGCCACTTCCTAGCTTGTCAGCCGAAGAACTGCACAGCATACTGTACTCGATTGTTGCAAAGAGTGACAAACGTGGATAGATCGACAACGCAGGGGAGGGAATACATGGAAGAAAAATCGATAATACCTTGGTGGTGCAAGAATCGGCAAAAGGTAGCAACTAACTCGAAGTTTGGTACTCACAGGCATCACCGAAGCGCGATCACAACCAACGGTGGTGCGCGGATTGTGCCACCAACGATGTATACTGCCTGTCAAAAGTTTAAATGTGACCAAAGCGGAACGTAGATGTGAGAAATGTCGTATAAGCGCTGGTAGGTTAGCCGCCGGGTATAGAAACCACACTTACCTCACAAACAAAATCTTCGTCAGCTGGAGCAACACAGTGCGAACCAGGCCAGACCTAGCGGCTAGAATGGCACGGAGAAGCGATGAATGGCTCGCAATGTAGTGGTAGCTAAGGCTATTAGTTGCATGTTTTCATCAAAGTATGAGCTCTCAACAGTTGGTAGACAACCTCGCACCCACGCCGATCAACCGAGCGACTTCATGACAGATCAGAAAAGGAAGTGAGGTCGGCGAACTGAGGGGTAACAAGCGAGAGAGTATGTTGGCGGAAAAAGGTTGAGAAGCCATGATTTGGGCCGTGAAATTTCATGAGAAGAACCTAAGAAAGACGTAACGTGACAGCCGCGCATGTAATGGCGGCCTTTCAACTCCTGAGCGCCGTCCGCAATGCCAATGCCCTCCTTCGTGTTGTACAGGGTACGTACGTACGCTTGTCGACCGCGGTCTAATTCGCACCTGGTTCGATATCGTCTAGTCCTGTCTACCCTTGAGCAGTCTCTTGGTGACCTTGTCCTTCTCGATGATGTAAACGTGTGCTCCCCAACCTGAAAGGGCATCACGGTCGACGGCGTTGAGCAGAGCTTGTGAAATGGTTTCGAAGAGGTCCTCAGGGCCCTGGTATGTATGTTAGTATTCGAAGCTCTTGCAGGCGCGGAAATGACGACTCGTACAAGATCAGGTTCCCACAAGCCTTCGCAAGTACCGAACAGCTGGTCGCTGGCAGTTCCGCTAACGATGAAGTCCTTCGCAAAGTCGATACAGCCGATGCTGTCGAAACCGCAGATGAAGGGCTTTCCGGTGGTGTGGTTGATACCAGCAATAACGGGACTGATGAAGTATGGGCCGAAACGTTTCTCGTAGAGGGAAGATGAAACCAGGTTGGCCATTGTCTGGGGCGAGATTTGACGCTCCTCGCGCAGGCGGTACATGTTGACCTTGTAACGGAACAGCTCGCTAACAGTCTGGACATCGGTGGCGAGACCAGTCAAGCCAAGGTATACGTCGCCGTAGTTGAAGATCTTGGGGAAGTTGTTGGAAACAGTCAAGGCTTGGAGACCGAGGCGGAGATCGCAGGCGATGGCGACACAGTCCTTGCCGACCATGGCAACACAGGCACCGCCGTCTATCGAGCTTGTCAGTGAGGGGAGGGCGAGCGATCATCGAAATGCGACTGACTTATTGAGAAGGGGTTGGACTAGATGATGATTAGCTGATTGCAATCATGGTAGCAATGGTATGCGGACACTCACCATGGTTGTGACGAGAGGATTAGATGAAGTTCAGAGGCGCAAGTGGTATCGAGATGAGAGGTCGACAAGGAAGGCGCGACCTGAAGAGGAGGAGGGTGGAAAAGCAAAGTTGAATGGGTAGTTGCAGTTGACGTTAGCTGTTAAGCTGTCGTAGCTGGGCAAGTACGAGCACTCGCAGCATACCGCCCGGGCTGCATGACGCCGACCACCGCCGCCTGGGAGCTTGCGGCCCCGGAGAACGGCAAATCCCGCGTAGATTCTCCAATTCAATGTCGAAACATCGAATCGCTCTTTCCGCGCCAACGAGGTCAGAAGACACGACACAATCACAATGGCCACAATCAACCCAGAGCACTTGCGACTCGCACAGTCGCTGCCCCCGCGACTCCTCAACTTCTTCAAGCGCTACCCTCCACCGGCTCTTACACAATCCACCGCCTCGACCACCATTGCCGCCAACACTTCCTCGGCCGATGCAAATGAAAACACCCCCACCTCAATCTCAGAAGATGCCGTCGCCGAATCATCTCTAAAACCTGAGAACCCTTTCATGCCTTTCAAGAACCCCATCACTCAAAGGTGGCAGCCTGCCTCTTTCTCCCTCCGCAAGCAATCAGAAATCATCAAGCTCGCCATCAAGCACAACGTCGTCTCTTTGCTACCATACACACATAAACTGCCTGAAGAGGTTGCACGTCGCCGTGCAGAACACGGTCTTCGCGTCAAGGGCACCGGTGTTGGCCAGAAGGTCAAGGGAAAGATGTGGGAGCGTACCCTCAAGGGCAGACTGGACAAGCGCGAGAAGGCTATGGTTGCTATGCCCGAGATGATCCGTCACTGGAAGGAGAGAGGTCACGGAAGAGGCTGGAAGAAGTGGCCCAAGAATTAGGTCTGGACCTCTTGCTTTTTCGACATCAATTTGCACAAAATCGGCGTTATCATATGAGGGGGATATCTGTATCGGCATACCACGATTGTACATTACTTTCAAACCAGACGGCCCGCTGGCTCTTTCTACACTTCTACATGTTCGACATTGTCCTAACAGCACAAAAGGCTTATGACAGCTCCAACTGACCACCCAAGCTAGCCTCAATGCACCACTACGAGCTTCTGCAAGGTTTCCCGCTCCTACTCTGTGTCTTGATTCTCGTCTGTGCATTGTCTCACACATGTCTTGTGAAAGTTTGTTGGTTCGATATCAGATATTGTCATACGTTCATATGCGAGTTAAGGAGCAAGGAGACTACTCTACTTCTTCTCCTGCTGCAGTCTCTCATGCTCGTTCTTAACAATCGTCGGCACCTCATCCTCAATGCTCTGCTCTTGAGGCTTCCAGCCCAACAGTTCCTTGAACCTTCTAGCCTTACCCCTCGAGTTCCAGCCCCAGCTGACAGCCTCAAACCCAGCAGTCTTCTTCGCCGTCTCCATATCCATCTGCTCAGACTTGACTTCCTTGATCAGACCCTGCTGCTTAGCGGCCTCGGCAACAACCTTGCTCAAGTCTCCCCATACGTGCTCGCCGTTCTCGGTGAAGTAGTAGCCATTCTGACCCCAAAGCTTAGGGTCGGTGTTGTTCTTCGCTGCCTCCTCGACCAAGAGGACAAATGCGCGAGCCAAATCGTGGACGTGTACATTGTTCCACATTGCCTTGCCGCCGCCGATGATGGGCGCGGCTTGGATCTCCAGTACTGACTTTGCGAGCTCGTACACTTGGCGACCACGGGTGAGAGAAGGTCCACGGCCATCGCCGTAGATAGTGGGTGGACACACGATGGCGGTTTTGACTGCACCAGAAGCGTTTGTGCCGGCGTTGATGACAATCTGATCGACGTTCTTGTGGAAGGCCTCTTGAGGAAGACCAATCAACTCGCCCACGCCGTCCAGGTCATCGAAGACTTTGTCGGTGTGTTCGCCAAACTTGTCTGCTGACGAATCGAAGTAAGTCAGGATACCAGTTCCTCCAGTGTGCAGCCAGTAGCCTGGCTTGGAAGCACTGTGACCCGAAGCAAGACCTTCGGCGATGGCCTTTGCGGCTCCCTCGTGGTCAGAAGCATCCGCGGTATCTGTTGTGTTGTTAGTATACTTGAATGACTATGCTAGAGGAGAGAAACTCACGAATGACAATATCAGCCTTGGAGGCCTCCTCCTTCAGCAAGTCACTGCTATCATTGTCTCCCTGTACCGTCTTGACCTTAGGGAATTTGTCTGTAACAGACTTGCCCTTCTCAGCTGTACGGACCAGAGCGGTATAAGAGTACTCGGGATGCTTGTTGTAGAGCTCATACAGAGTGTCACCGCCAATGTAACCAGTGGCTCCAGTAATGAAGATGTTGACCATTTTTGTTGATTATGTAAGAGTCGTTCAAATGTTATATGAAGTCGTTGAGAAGCGAAAGAAGATCAGATAAACATATATAGGTAGCCGAGGGCTGGTTAGGGCTCCACATGACGTCGTTGTAGTATGACGGATCTCTCCCCGGAGATACTCACGATCCGAGATCTGCAATCAACGACGACCTGTCCCGAGAATTATCAATCTACTCGAGTAGTCGCCATCTTTTGTCAAATCAATCAAAAAGCTCTCTCTCCTTCAACAGACATTGCTGAACTCGTGAAATCGAATAGGATTAGGAACAATGTCAATAGCTTTAGACTCTGGGAAAGAATACTTATACCCTTCAACCAGAAACATCACATCAGAAACATCACATCAAAAACATCACATCAGAAACAACAATGAGAACAACGGTTCTGCCATAGGAGCGAGGTCCGCCAGCATTGAGGAAAGGACAGAAGTTTGGAGGAAAGGGATGAAAAATGTGATTTGAAGAAATCCTAACGCTGGATGAACTAGATGGGTTCATCCAATCTCGCTGTATGCAGAGAAGAAAAGAAAGAGCAGATATATGTACAAGAGAAGGGGTAATGGTTATGGAATAGGGCAAATGAACTTCGCCTAGTAAAGAACGGCTAGCAAGAGTTCAAGAAAAACAGCCCATGAGTGAGAAGGCAAAAAGATGCAATAAGGGTGACGCAGAGAGAAACAGGAACCAGGACCTCCGTGCCTTACCCCATCGTTTCCAATAAACAAGAAGCAGGGGATAGCCCGAAAGAAAAACAAGACAATGGGTATATCTCCAGAACAGCGAGAGCAAGAGCGAGACTCAACGAGCATACCTCGCGCTCAAATTCGCAAACGCGTCAGGACTATGCGGTCTCCCGTTCGCCATGCCCACAAAGTCCCTACTCTCTTGACTGACATGTCTAGCACCGGCACGGGCTTGTTGCTCTTGCTGGGGAGCACCGAAGCCAGAGCCGAAGGGGTTCATGCTGCCACTTCCAACTGGCATGGTGACGCTTCGTTGCGGTGGCTCTTGCATCTGAGGCTGTGCTTGCATTTGCTGCTGAGGGGGAGCCATGCTGTTCTCGGGGAGAGATTGCAGGGGCCTTGAGGGAGCTAGTTGGGGGTGGCCGTAAAGGGCCATGATGT
Organism: Aureobasidium sp. EXF-12298; assembly: GCA_024195555.1. Classification (NCBI taxonomy): domain Eukaryota; kingdom Fungi; phylum Ascomycota; class Dothideomycetes; order Dothideales; family Saccotheciaceae; genus Aureobasidium; species Aureobasidium sp. EXF-12298. The sequence goes on from SWBJ01000131.1 coordinate 44,046, forward strand.
CCATTTTGCCATAGCGACCAGTGGGTTGTGCATATAGTTGTTGCTGTTGCTGAGGCATTTGCTGCTGTTGCTGTTGAGGCATCTGTTGTTGCTGTTGTGCAGACTGGTAGGATTGGTAGGGTTCCGGCTGACTAGATTGAGGTACCTGGAAAGGGTTCGTTTGAGGCTGAGAGGGCATGTTCGCGTAGGGGTTCGAGGTGTGTTGAGGAGCTAGCTGCTGAGGTGGTTGTTGATAGGGGTTCTGCTGTTGTTGCGGCTGCTGGAGTTGCTGTTGGTAATGAGATTGTTGTTGTGGCTGGGGTTGGGCGTAGAAAAAGTCTTGTTGAGGTTGATAGAACGCACCGGGCGATTGTGCCTGCGGTGTTTGGCCCTGGGGTTGTTGGAGCCATGGATTTTGAGGAGCAGCTGATAGTTGTAGGCCAAATGGATTTGATGGAGCAAATGTTTGTGATTGCGTTTTCCTCAAGAAGGGATTAGAAGGTGGCTGAGGCTGCTGGTATTGCTGTGTGTCCTGAGGAGGATAATTGGGCGTCTGTAGGGGTTGTTGCATCTGCTGAGGCATGAATGGATTGTTCTGGTATTGCTGGGGCTGTTGGGCGGAAATCTGCATGGCCGAGAAAGAGTCCTGGAGAGGTTGCTGCGCCGGTGCTTGAGGCTGGAGGAAGGGGTTATATGAAGGCTGTGGAGCTGCAGTCGAGAGAGCGGGTTGAGTAAAGGCGCGGCGCGGAGCCTGTAGGTCCAGTGCATCGAAGGGGTTCGTCGAGACAGCGGCCTTTTCTGGCTGTGCCCTCTGTTTCTCGATGTAGAGGCCGTTTGCGTTGGAGCTGCTTGTGCTGCCTGACATGGGTGTCAAAGTACCCTGAGCTCCTGAAGTGCTATCTCCCAAGCGAACGAGCGTCTCGACTGCCTTGTCCAAGTTTCCATTCACATTCTTCAGGACCATTGAGTTGCGGCGTGTGTCCGGGAAGCCCATCTCTCTCAGCGACGCCAGTTTTGTGTCAAATGTCTCTTCCTCTTGATTTCCTACAGCCGAGCCAAACACGCGCGATTGCTTGTTCATTCTTCCAGCAGGCGGCGTTGAACTTCTGTCGGAGCCAGTCAAGGCGGGCGACAATGGAGGAGTGAATCTTTGTTGTGTAGCTGACGATGAACGGACTCCGAGCGAGAAACCGAACTTCTTGCCAGGCTTTGGCGGCAGCGGCGGTGGGACTCCTTCGGTCGAACTGACACTGGCACCGCCGACAGTGTGACTTCTGGGCCTTGAGCCAACAAAGGCTTTGTGCTCGTACTTTTGGCGGATGAAGCGTTCCATGACACCACCGACCTCGTCAGCATCGGTAGGAATGTCAGGCCTGACGTTCTGTGGATTGAAGGTGCGATTCGAGGTTGTGTTTCCGACGCGCTTCATGTTGTCGACTTGGTCAGGGGACCAGCTATCCATGCTCAGCGACTTGACCTTTGAGATGTGGGTGCCCATTTTGCGATGTATGGCGGCGCAGCTTATGCAGAGGAAGATTCCCAGCTGTTATTCTTGTCAGAAAAGGCGCACAAGGCGGAAGTGACTGGTACTCACACTCCAACTCGACCATGCTGGTACAATGTCAGCATCCCAGTTCCAGAAAGTGCCATGTTTCTTCAGGTTTGCTCACCTGGATTCCTCGCAGCGCAATCGGCGCATCTATCATTTCCCGAGACTTTCAACAAATCTTGCAGCATACGCTCATTGCGAGCCTGCTGTCTCTTGGTGACTGTACTAGCCATCTTGTCGAGTGTGGCCACGTGCGGGAGTGGAAAGGGGTTATTGCGAAGTCTTTAAGCTGCGAAGGAGAGTATATGCGAAGGCTAACACGCTGAAGGCGGATAAATGTTTGGGAGCTGGCCGTGTCAAGTATGCGGCATGGCTGCAGAGTCGGAACAGAAATAGATGGTGTATTGTAGCAAGTACTTATCAAGCCTGTCGAAACATTGCAATGTCATCTCCGTCTCTCGGGTCGGTCCAGCCAGCCCCGGCCTGCACCTCCATCGCATACTCAATATCACCCTTCGCCCATTGGAAAAGGAACAATAAGTTTCTGTAGCTGAGTATATTCTGATGAGATCCAGTCGTTACTACCCAAAGTCCAACATGAATTAAAAGTCGTTACAATCATAGTTTGAGGCAGTAGCACAAACCATCGGCGGCCGCATGTCGGAAATCTCCGTTCGGCGACTTTGAATTATACAGCGCCCTCGAGACTTTTGATCATCACCGTCGGTATATACAACATTCCAATTATGGTTCTACAAAGATTAGCACGCTCAAGGAGCGCATGGGCTCCTCTGCTTGGTTCGCGCACCAGCGTATGTCTCCCTTCGCTCAACATAGCGCACACAAGTACTTACCACCGTCGGCGCAGGCGAGACAATTCCATGCCTCAATACCAACATCACTCCACGAGGTGCCCAACCTAATCTACAAGGAAGAATTCGAGGAGAAGGGAATTGCCGGTCTCCTTCAGCCAGAGAACTACGACATTGCATACAACCAGAACATGGCCTTCCTTGTCGACCGATTGAACAAAGCCACAAAAGGTTGCTATACCATTACCACCCGACATGCCCGATCACTCCTCTAACACAACTCGCTTCGACCAGGCACCGACCACGAGAACTCCACAACCAAGCAACTTGTCCTGTCCCTTGCGCGCAACCCCACCATGGCCTCCGTCTTCGCCGCTGCCAGTATGGCTCACAACACGCATTTCTTCTTCGATTCGCTGTCGCCCTCGCTCGACTCCAACAAGCTCGAGAACTACCCCACCCTCCAAGAAGCCCTGATCAAGTCATTTGGCAGCATCGACACCCTCTGGAGGACAATGCTGACCACCGCAAACGCAATGACCGGCCCTGGCTTCGTCTGGCTGGTCCAAGCAAAGCAGCGCTCCACCTCGGCCGCCGGAAACACCTCTTCCCTGCCCGAATACAGAATCTTGACTACCTACAACGCCGGCACTCCATACCCCGAGGCCATCTACCGTCAACAGGGCGTCGACCAAAACACAGCACTCGGCTACAACGGCTCGGCTGGTTCCTTCGGCTCTACCTCTGCTCGTGGAAGAGAAACCCCCAAGCTCCCTCCAGGCACCGAGCTCATCACTCCCGCTCTTTGTGTCAGCACTTGGGAGCACTGCTACCTGCCCCAATACGGCGTGGATGGAAAGGCAAAGTACCTGATTGAATGGTGGAAGTCTATTAACTGGGGTGCTGTCGACAACAGAGTCGAGAAGAGACAGATCTTGGGTGACAGCAACGGCTTCGACAAGGGCCCCCGTGTATAAGAGACTAGTTTGATCGAGTCTTGTTCAAAAATGTAAAATAGCCATTTCCGTGTACACATTGCCTGCTTGTAATCTTCTTCTTTCAATAGTCAGCCGCTACTCGCGGTATCGTACATGCATATCATGAGTGGTTGTTTATTCTTCCATCTCGTCATCATCGCCTTCGAGTGCCTTCTTGGCCAGACGCTCTGCCTCCTCGAGCATCTCCTTTGGCACCTCCTCATGTCTACCCTTGGTCGGGCCGTCGACCTTGCTGATCCATGTCATCTCCAGCTCAAACTCCTTGTCCTTGCTGTCCTCGTGTGCCACGTAGATGATTCTTGCCGCCTCCTTGACACCCTCCTCCAAGCTGATACCGCCCTGGTCAGGGGTGAGCTTCAGCTTCTCGAGTTCCGCCTTGGCTGCTTGTCTTCCCTTTCCAGTAGCTGCGCCGTAGTATCCCCAGTACAGTCCAGATGGTTCGATCATGTAGAGGTATGGGCCACCTTCCTTTGCATCAGGCACCTTGCCACCACTGCCGCTTGATGGGCCGGAACCGACTTGTGCGTCAACGGGAACTTCGAGCTCGGAATCCCAACCACCAATGATGGCGGTGATACCGAAGGGACGGACTGATGAGTAGAGAGTGTAGGCTTGGACGTAGGATCCCATGCGGTCGGCGAGGGAGGCGACGGGAATAGGTTGCTTGTAGAGAGAACGCCATGATGATGCCTCATCGCGGGCGCGGGTGACAAAGTGGCGACCATCGGGGAGAAGACCAGTAGAAACCTAGGGTTATTCTTAGCTGGCGAATGTTGATGCAAGGCGCGGACAGAACATACGACACCAATGTTGCGATCGACGGTAGCTATCCTCTTGTTTGCGTCTTTCTTCAAAAGCTTTGAGGTGACGAGCTTCTCCAGAGCGAGGACAACACCATCACGACATCTGATACCGACACAAGTGCCGCCGTTCTCGACAGCCTTCATGGCATATTCGACCTAGACTGGGCGTTAGGTGATGCGGTCCGCGATGTATACGAGTTGATGGCTGACCTGGAAGTTACGACCATCAGGAGAGAAGACCGAGTTGGACAGATCGTAGCCCGTTCCTATCGAAGTCTTGAGACAAAGAGTCAGCGCCTGAGTTGATGCGCCAGCAGGAAGCGGCGTTTACTGACCATGGTTGCGGTTGATGACGGTGTGAAGGGGAAGGCGACGAGATTTCTGTAGTGTGGAGAGGAGGCGAGGACTCAACGAGAGTTGATCGAATTAGTGAGTGAAGGAGATAGGAGAGATGCAGATGCGCAGATGCAAAGATTGGGTGTTTGGCTATTCCGTGATGTATCGATGCAGCAGCTCCTCCGCCTATGGACGACGGAGCTCCATCGCGCGGCCACGCCAAGCTCCGACCATCATAAGTCACCCTGTCATCCTCTACTTTGTCCAAGAGATCGCCATCACCTTACTATTTTTATGCACAACATTCTGATATACAAGTTGACATGTCTTTTTCGACACATTCTTCTGAAATCACAGCACTGCTATCAGTAGATTCCTCTGAGACGTGATGACCAGTATCGCCCTCTCATCCCTGCTTCTGTCCAACAATAGAGCCATGTGACATGGATAAGCCTCGTCGCTGATGACGATGTTGTCACCGTTTCCGCCCACCAACTTTTCCCAACCCCGCCCCCTCCCGCCATATCTCCTCTATAACACTGCATCTTTCTGCTAGCAATCTTCAACCCAGCCCTTGTAGACACCAGCCAGTATTTCTACGTTCTGAGACTACCCTCCCAGTAGTTGGATTGCTCATTTACCCCGCCGCCCCTTGGACACCGCTTGTTTCCACTCCATATTAGCCTTCTTCTAGGTGGAGCACGGTCGGGCAGAAACACATCAGGTTGGAGCAATACCAGTCCGTTTAATTCCCACACCGCAATCTCGACATTTTCTATTCTTCACTCCATATCTTCTCTGTCTCACGTAACTTCCGCATCTTTCAACACACCTTCCGCATCTTTCAAGGCACCTTTCGCATCTCCTTCCCTATCTTCCGCTTCTGCCTGAAACATTACTCTCCTGTAAAACAAAAGCCTTCTCTACAAGAGAGGCAATCGACTGACACTCTGTTCAGAGCATAGTGCCAGCAACAGAACATTGTACATACCAACATCATGTCGCATTATCAGCAAGACGAGTTGGCTCGGCTCTTTGCCCACAACATGAGCCTGAACCAGACATTGCCTCAATCTACACCCGACAAGCAGTTCCTCGGCCACAACACCCAGCCCATCTACTACAGCTCACAGCACTACACTCCTAGCAGTTACCTGCACATCTCACCAGTCCCCGAGCAACAGCAAGCCACTGCCCCTCGCGCCGACTCTCCTCTAAGCGGTAGCCCTCTCGACAACAACAGCAACAACATGACACCCATACACCTAGCCTCGATGCTGCGCAACCACGACATCGAGCCCACCTCGCTAAGCAATTCGCAAGTCAAGCTTTTCACCAATGCAGACTACGAACAGCGACTGCGCCTGCTCGAGCTCTGGCGCATCTCTCCCCCACAATCGTCACACCATTGGCAACAAGAGACCAGTCTGGCATATGAAGAGCAGTTGGCTGCGTTACGCTACGAAGAGCGTATGCGTGCAGAGGTGGATGATGCCCAAGCAGAGCCCTACATGGAGTCAGGATATGCACACTCTGCGCACAGTGAGCCTGTGTATGCTTCCTGCTCCGGCGGGCTGTGGCGGTCACAAGCTGAGCAGCATGATCGCTCTAGGGAGATGGAGGATGCACAGGGTTCATGGGCACAAGCACGCAACTTCGAGCAGCTACAGGCTATGAATGCTCAAGTTGAGCAAAAGCGTGGTTTTGCCTCGCGCAACAACGCCTCGTATGATGACGATATGGAGTTGTAAAGGAGTTGAGTGTTTTGCAAGGAGAATGTTTCAATTCAGCATAGCAGAGTTTCTTGTCAGGGAGGACTACCAGCAGTTGAATTAGCGCGACAGCATCATTGGGTGCACAGGAGTACAGGAAGGGATCATAATGTCACACATCATTCGTCTTTCAAGCAGGGAAGTTTATAATGGAACCAAAACTCTAATTGTATTTGTATATTTATGCCTCTACTCCTTCTCAGGGACCTCCTTCGCAGCCTCACCATCAGTCTTACCACCCAACTGCTGCTTGACCTCTTCAGCTTGCTCTTCAGGGAAATCAGACATCTCAATCTCAGCTCTTCCCTTCTCACTCTCACCTAACCCACCCCCATTCTCCTCCGTCTCCTTCCACTCCACCAACTCCAAGTCTTTGCCCTCTGCTGTATCCTTGAAGTCAAAGATGCGGTAATCAGCATTAGCATACTTGCAAAGACTGATTGCACATCTCAAGAAGCCGGAATGCGAGACCACGGCAATGACTTTCTCTTTGCGTGAGTGGAGAGAGCGGAGGCAGGATTGACCGCGTGCGATGGTTGCGCTGCGGGTGAAGGCGTAGGGACCGGTTTTGGAGGGCCAGAGAGGGTCGACGATTGTGTAATCGAAGTGGGGGAAGAGGGGTTTCATGTCTGAGAGGGGGCTGCCTGTGTCGCAGGGCTTATCTGAGTTCTCTGTGAGGGTTGGGATTAGTCTGCGTTTTTGACCTTGTCATGTCCAGGTGTTGCTGATGCGATTTGGTTGAGAGGGTATAAGAAGAGGTTTCATCATCAGAGTATAATCGATGGCAGCTCGACGAGTGTCTTGCCCTAGAAGAAGCTCCGAGTATCAGACTCCATACGCTAAACGCAATCTATATTGCGATAGCACACTACCGTGAGATTCGGTTCTGGTGAGGTCAAATTATGCCCCTGCAAGTCATGGGCCGAAGATGGCGCAAGAAGTTCCAGACAGCTGACTCGTGGGTATCAAGAGAAACTGTTCAAAGATTCCAGGGGAGTGTTGATAGTACTTCCATTGCTTGATCGGCAGCAGGCGTATAGACGCATGTATAAACAAATGTGATCGACATGCAGAGTAGGTAGACAAATGCCGGCGACATCAATGCATTCATCAATGCGCAAAAATAGGTCAACGGTCAACGGTGCTGCGCCTTGCAGCGGCTCTCATGTATAGGCTAGAAACGGCTATACAGTCGTTTTGGGATTCCGCGAGTCGGGGAAAATGGTTGAGGAGAAACGAAAAGAAAGGGATCCTTTACCTTGCCAGAGAGCATCAGCTTCTACCGGTACACCTCTCTTGATGAGCCAGTCAAGACCCAGAGTGGTGGTCTCCAGGGTGCGGCGCATAGGACTAGTGATTATGCGCTCGATCTTGTCGGCGAGCGGCAGATACTGACGAAGATGCTGCTCGAGTGCGCGGCATTGCTGCTGGCCCAGCTCTGAGAGTTCTGGGTCGGGGATGTCGTATTCTTGTGCAGGACGCGTCAGGCATGGTGTTCTTAAGGAAGCCTTAGCGGTGAGGGAGAGCACTTATGATTGACGTTGTGCAGTGCTTGGCCATGTCTGATTAGAATGACGATGGGAGGCATTGCTCTTATGAGGTCGTCTGTTAGACGGAACGAATTAGACTTAATGCGATGAGACTGGTGAGGAGATGGCAGCACTTTTGTTATGGATACGGTTGTCAAGTCGAAGGCAGTCGCGGACACAGCTTGAAGCTTCTAAACCACGGGCCCAACCTAAAGATCCGCCGACACCAGCGGCTTGTGTCGAGTGACAGGCGTTTTTGTTTTTGTCTCTTCCGAAGATCAAAAGGTGACGACGAGATGCAAGCTTACGAGCGCGAAAGAGGCTGAGCTGGCCAATGCTTCGAGGTGGAAAGATGTTTACAGGATCAACAACAGCCGACAAAGCAGATGCTAGCAATCCGTGTCGAGGGGGTTCTGGTCAATGATAGGGCGAAGGGCGCGAGGGTCGACATCTGGGAGGGCGATGCGCAGGCTATTTTGAGCACCTGGGGCTCTTGGCCGAGACGGGCTCAGCCAGTGGCACCGTGCCGGAATGGCGACGGTATTTATATGCAGGAACACGAGAGTCACAAGGCCAAGAACAGGAGAGTAGATGGATCTGAGCAGGACCATTCACTATCTACGGTGAGCGGCGCATGAAGAAGGGTAGCTGGGCGGGCAGGCACGAGCAGGGCAGATTGAGAATTGGCTGTTGAGTCTGAAACATGTCGGGGACATGAACAGATTGCCTGAGAAACAGCAAGTTCTGGGGTGTTTGGGCCGTGCTTTATTATTTATAAGAGCGAGCTGCTTGCCCCTTCCGTCGTGTCCCATCCCCCCTCTGCTCCTCAACGCCATTGATCTATTGAATATCTTTCTATTTCGCTTCTTAATACCCCTTGCAACTCTCAGGTTCACCTACAACACGAACCTTGCGGCCAAATCTTCTTTTCTGTTCCACATCTAGGTGTTGAGGCCATCTCAATCACTATTTACACGTCAGCATGTGGTAAGCAAAGCCCTCCGTGACAGCAACAACAACCTCGAAGCGACTACAGAAAGACGAGCTAACATGGGCAACAGTGGTATTTTCGGCTACGTCAACTACTTGGTGGAGAAAGACAGAAAGACAATTCTCGACACCCTCGTGAATGGTATGCCATCACACGACCCCTGGGCTCCAGACAGGGCTGCGAAAAGCGCAATCAGCTAACGCATAGCAGGTCTTGCGCGTCTTGAATACCGTGGATACGACTCAGCTGGTCTGGCGATCGACGGGGACAAGAGAAATGAGGTGTTTGCTTTCAAGGAGGTCGGCAAGGTCGCCAAGCTGAAGCAGCTCATCGAGGAGGAGAAGCCCGACCTCACAAAGGTCTTTGACGCACACTGCGGTATTGCACACACTCGTTGGGCCACCCACGGTCCTCCTTCGCGTGTCAACTGCCATCCCCACAGGTATGCACCAGAGAAAAAGCTGCGGCAGAAACACACACAAGTCTAACGCAACCCCTCCCCAGATCCGACCCTAAGTGGGAGTTCGCTGTCGTTCACAATGGCATCATCACCAACTACAAGGAATTGAGAGCTCTGCTCGAGACCAAGGGCTTCGTATTCGAGACCGAGACCGACACTGAGGCCATCGCCAAGCTGGCCAAGTACATCTTCGACGAGCACCCGAACATCGACTTCACCACCCTCGTCAAGGCCGTCATCAAGGAGCTCCAGGGCGCCTTCGGTCTGCTGCTCAAGTCCATCCACTTCCCCTCCGAGGTCGTCGCTGCCCGCAAGGGTTCTCCTCTGGTCATTGGTGTTCGCACACAGAGAAAGATGAAGGTCGACTTTGTCGATGTCGAGTTTGGTGATTCGGGCCCTCTTCCTGCCGAAGCTGCTTCCCAGAACGTTGCCCTCAAGAAGGCCAACAACCTCCTGGCTCCTCCCGACAAGAGCCTGCTACACCGTTCTCAATCGCGCGCTTTCTTCTCCGAGGATGGTGCTCCTCAGCCCATCGAGTTCTTCTTGTCCTCGGACCCTTCGGCCATCGTCGAGCACACCAAGAAGGTCCTCTACCTCGAGGACGACGATATTGCTCACATCCACGACGGTCAGCTGAACATTCACCGTCTGTCCAAGGATTCTGGTGCCTCCAACGTTCGCGCCATTCAAACCATCGAGATCGAGCTCCAGGAGATCATGAAGGGCCGTTACGACCACTTCATGCAGAAGGAGATTTTCGAGCAGCCCGAGTCCATTGTCAACGCTATGCGTGGTCGTCTCAACATTGAGGACAAGACTATTACTCTGGGTGGTCTCAAGCAGTACATCTCCACCATCCGTCGTTGCCGCAGAATCATCTTCATTGCTTGCGGTACTTCGTACCACTCTTGCATGGCTGTTCGTGGTATTTTCGAGGAGCTGACCGAGATCCCCATCTCCGTCGAGTTGGCTTCTGACTTCCTCGACAGACAAGCCCCTGTCTTCCGTGACGACACCTGCGTCTTTGTCTCCCAGTCCGGTGAGACCGCTGACTCTCTCCTGGCTCTCCGCCACTGTCTCGAGCGCGGTGCTCTGACCGTTGGTATCGTCAACGTTGTCGGTTCCTCCATCTCTATGATGACCCACTGTGGTGTCCACATCAACGCTGGTCCCGAGATCGGTGTCGCCTCCACCAAGGCCTACACCTCTCAATTCGTCTGCATGGTCATGTTCGCTCTGTCGCTCAGTGAGGACCGTGCATCCAAGCAGGCCAGAAGAGAAGCCATCATGGAGGGTCTTGGCAAGATCTCCGAGCAGTTCAAGGAGATTCTCCAGCAAGACCAGGACATCAAGAACTTGTGCCTCAAGTTCAAGAACCAGAAGTCTCTGCTTCTTCTTGGCCGTGGTGCTCAGCACGCCACTGCTCTCGAGGGTGCCTTGAAGATCAAGGAAATCTCATACCTTCACTGCGAGGCTGTCATGTCTGGTGAGCTCAAGCACGGTGTGCTCGCTCTGGTCGACGAGTCTCTGCCCATTGTCATGATCCTCACCCGTGACGGTCTTTTCGCCAAGTCCCTCAACGCATACCAGCAGGTCATTGCCCGCAAGGGTCGCCCCATCGTCATTTGCAGCAAGGACGACGCCGAGTTCCCCGGTGACAAGACCGACAAGATCGAGGTTCCCCAAACCATTGACGTTCTGCAAGGTCTGCTCAACGTCATCCCTCTCCAACTCATGGCCTACTGGCTTGCCGTTGCTGAGGGTCTGAACGTCGACTTCCCTAGAAACTTGGCCAAGAGTGTCACTGTCGAGTAAGATGGTGATGTTCTCTTTGTCGAAGGTTTTAGCACTTTTCTTTTATTTGCATGGGGAGCTCTTTGGTCATTCATGGGGATATGGGGAGTTGGGAAACGCAACTGGAGTATACAAGGGGAAAGGGAACGGTTGAAAGTTCAGTCTGCATGTTGCTCTAGAGTCGTTACTAGAGATTTATATCGAAAAAGCATTTTACACTTCAATCGCTTGGGCGTGTCCAATAGTGGAACTAGATGTATTGTATCATGAAGATGTACAGAGCAACGATAGATCCTCGAGTTTGCACACCACATCCGTAACCGCAAGAGTTAAAATGAGCAGGGTCGCCCTACAGAAAGTCCCTTTGAGACGTTATGTAGAATCTTAATGAGGGAGTTGCGATCGAAATTGAATAGGAATTGCGTGATTTGCATTCTTTTTTTTTTGACCATGTCCAGAAAGTGCTCATGAATCGCACTTGCCTGTCTCTGCTCGAAAAGGAATAGGAGTGCGCTATCGACATGACATCAGTCTATCAAGTCTCAGGCTTACCCATACCAGCCATCTCGACAAGCTCTGCCTTGTCCTCCTTGAAGCCACCAAAGAAGTTCTCACTTTCCTCGTCATCTTCACAGTATGCTGGCAGACCAGCGTACTTGTTGATCCAGTTGAGCACAACCTTGTGCCAAACCAAGCTGTTCTCTGGTTTCAGCACCCAATGGTTCTCATCCTGAACAGGTCAGTATTATGTGGCATTTCATTTGACAGTCTTAGACTTACTGGGAATGTGAGGAACTGGCTGTCAATACCGCGTGCTTGGAGGACGTTGAACGCGGCGAGACCTTCCGAGATACAAAGGCGATAGTCCTTCTCGTTATGGATGACAAGCTGGGGTGTTTCCCAATGGTCGAGGTAGCGACTTGGGTCGTTCTTAACCCAGGCATCCAACGACGTCTGTCCAAATGTCTCTTTAGCGTCATCGGCTGTCTGATTCTTGGATGCCGAGTACCAAGGAGTACCACCCAAGTCCTGGAGCAAATGTTTTAGTGATCATGTGCTGAAATGCGTTGACAATGGTTGGCTTACGTGGAAAGGGAAATACAACTCCTCGGTAGCAAGAAGACCACCAGCAAAGGAGAAAATACCATCATGACAGACGAGCGCCTTGAATCTGCGTCCGAGATCGTGGCCGTTGAGCCAGTTGACCATGTATCCACCGTAACTAGCACCAAGAGCTACTGCTCTAGTCATGTCAACCTCAGGCATGTGCTTTTCGACCCAGTCCACGACGTTAACCAAGTCGTTGTACGGTGCACCACCCCAGTCTTTCCTGTTGTTGCAAGTGATGAGTATGAGATCATGATTCGCATATAGAAGGAAAACCTTACCTGATGGCGTCCGTGAAGGCCTGACCATATCCTGTCGAGCCCGTGACATTCGGGGTGATAACCACGTCTGAAAGAGTCAGTCGAGTTGCATCATTTGGTGGTCAGGTAACCTACAGCCTTGTTCTGCATAGACAGCAGGGTTCCAGCGCGTGCTCCATGAATCTCCCCACGACCCTTGAGGTCCACCATGAATCAGGAGGGCAAGCGGATACTTCTTGCCTTCCTCAAAGTTGGACGGCTTGTACACCCAAGAATGCACAGTCTTGTTGACCGTTGTGTCCGAAGCGGGTGTCCGGATTGAGGAGACCTGAGAAGCCTTCAGACCAAGAGAAGAACCATCTTTTGATGATGAGTGTGTCCATTTCGTGGTTTGTGCTTCAGCCTCCGAAGTTTCAATGATGCTGTACGACGAGTAGTCAACCAGGGAGCTGCTGGTGTAGAATATATCCCCTGACTCTAGAGGTCTGATATCGGAGACAGAGCCAGTCTTTGTAAGCGGACGCAGTACTTTGACTTCAGAACCTACCGAAGTCAAGGCAAAGAGACGACCGTATCCTTCATCTTCAGCGGTGAAGTACAAGGTCTTGCCGTCGTGGCTAAACACGAGACTCTTTTCTAGGTCAGCATGTACAGAGCGAGAGTGGGGAAGACAGGTGATCATACTTGTGGGCTCTTGTCCAGGCTACCCTCCTTCTTTTGGTCGAATAAACGCTTGACCGAGTTCTTCTTCAAATCTTCAATCAAGAAGATCTGAGACTTGTCACTTTCGTACCCAGCAGTAGACAAGCTCAGGAAGACAGCCTTCTTGCTATCGGGAGAGAAGACGGGCGAGGTACTGGCACCCTTGAAACCTGGAATCGTGTACTCGAAAGGCTTTGGAGCAGATTCCTCAGTATAGCTACTAAGCTCAATGTAGTACACGTTGCACTTGGTGCCCAAAGCAGGATTAGTCTTTGGGTCCTTGGAAACAAAGATGATGCCAGACTTGCTGACATCGAAACTATCTGTACCACCAAATGGCGGGACGGGACTCTCGAGACCAGTTTCCTTGAGTGCGTTGACCCACTTGCTCAGCTCGAACTTGCCATTCTTGGCCTTAGTCAGTGTAGCATACCACAAGGCATTCTTCTGTGGAGTAACGTAATCATCCCAATGTCTCACGAACAGGCTCTTGTACAGCTTTCCAGTCGAATGAGTTTTGGGGGCTGTTTCGGCATTGTACAACGACCCATCTGGGGAGCTTTGAGCGGCCAGAACAACAGCATACGTGTTGTCAGATAATTGGACAATCTTCAAGCTGCTGGCGGGAGCATTAATCGATCCAGCAGTATAAGTGGATTCCTTCCAGTCAGACCCGGACTTCGTGGTTGCAATGAGGACAGCGGTCTTGCCCTTGTCCTCGCTCTTGAGGCACACAAATGTGTCTTTGTGACCAGGCAACCACACAGGCTCGCTAACACTGTTTTCCTGGACCAGCAATGTACTCTCATCAGATTTGGTGTCCAGACTTCTCAGCTCGACAGTCTTGGTGTGAGAGTCGAAGGAGTATGTGCTAGTAGTGTAAAGAACAGAGGTGCCATCAGCATTAGGTACGCCTGCTGAACGGCGTGGCGCCGAGAGCAATACCTCGGGTGTAAACTTCTGGGCTCTGACAGTCATTGTGTTGATGTTGGTAGAAGATCGTGAGAGATGTGTCAAACATCAAGGTATGGTAGATATATACGACGCGACCACACTAGGCTCCGAAGGGAAGGAGCCCCGCACCTTCCTTCTCTGGGTAGCCACATTTTAACCCGTCCTTGCCGTGTACGAGAGTTTGGGAATGCGTGTAATTGTAAAGACACACAGTATTGGACAAGCAAAGCTGTAATTTAGCAAGTCATCAGATGTCATTATCTTAGGTAAACGTTCTCCTAACTGTTTTCCAGGGCCAGTTGTACTCTACAGGCTTCAGCAGGATGAAGCACGAATAAGGGGAATGCAGTGAATAGATTCGGATCACTCTCAAATACTGATGTTTCCGAGGTCATGTATAAGTCGAGACCTTCTTGCAGTGAGCCAGCTCACGCAGGCAACGAAATCTTGTTTCAGTATCATACAGACATTAGATAGAACGACGAAGGCTTGAAGACCATGAGTGGTACTAATCTTCCAACGAGTCCCCATCTTCTGGGAGAGCTGCAATCACGTCGTCGACCATGGAGAGCAGTTCATTGACATCTGGTCTCTCCGAAGGCTCGACGCTCAGACATCTCCTCACCACATCCTTGATCATCTCAGTGATGGGTGCGTCTTGTGCCGGTGCGGCATCAGCATGCGTGGGCATCTTCTGCTTTCCTCTGCTCTTGTTTGCTTGTGCGTTGTGCTCGTCTGGGAACCTCCAATCACCTCCCAAGACACAGAGACTTAGACTTCCACCAGTCTCTTCGCTACGGGCCTCGAACGGTGACTTGCCGACCAGACAGGCGTACAGTGTACATCCCAGACTCCAGATGTCCACCTTTGTATCAATAACAGAGTCGGTCTTAACGTCGAAGAGCTCGGGGGCGCGGTATGGCATAGTACTGTGTTCGGCGGCCGTGTCTTGAACTTGGAGTGCAAGAGCGCGTGATGTGATGGGTGTAGGTGAGGGAGCTAAAGAGCCGAGATCCATGAGAATAGGCGACTGGCCGTCGTCCGAGATCATGATGTTGCCTGGACGTTGTTAGTCTTCAATGAGTAGCATATCGGAGACGGTGTGTCTTACCAGGCTTGATGTCGCGATGTGCATACGCTCTGACCTGACCTTCAGACATGCCCTCTTGTGCCATGGTGATCTCGCCCTCCATCAGGGGTTCTGCATCACCTAGCTCGTCGTCGTCGTCGTCCCGACCGCGGTCTTCTCCCCTATCGGCCCTGGCAGCATCGGCTCGTACGCGCTTGGCTCTTGACTGTACACCCTTGCCGCCCGGAGCACGTCCAACTTTGTAATTGTGCATGGCTTGCAAAGCCTCACAGACACCACGGAACAGGACCATCAACTTGCGCTCGGGGAATTTGGCGCCATTGACGAGGTTGGCATTGATGGCGTCTTGCAGATTGCCACGACGGTAGTAGGGAAGAAGGATGTAGACGGTCTTTGCTGAGGGATCGCTGCGATCCGGGATGACGGCGTGGTCAAGGGCGTGGATGATATTGGGATGCGGCTGAAACAAGCTGTATGCTTCGACCTCTTTGAGAGCCAGCGCGACCGACTCGGCTCCAAACGGACATCGGATCTTCTTCAAGGCGTGGAGGTTTGGCGACGGCGGTGACTGGACCAGATAGACGTATGAAAACCCGCCCTCTCCTAGAAGCCGGAGGATCTTGTATGAGCGGCCATTGATCTTGAGCGCGGGATTACTCGGGAAGCAGTTGAAACAGTTGGTGAGCTGCCACATCAGATCCACTACGTATGAAGACATTGTCGCCGACATGTTGCAATGACAGCGAAGGTTGGGTTGGTCAGAATTGGATATGCGTATGCGTGTCTCCTGGTAATACGAGCAGACCCGAGACCCTGTGCCTCCGTTGACATGACGATCTGCCAAGACTTGTAGTATGCAACTGCCTATTATAATCCGCGAGCGACAGCAACGTCGGCCCAGATGGCCGAGAATCCAATCTATAGCTCCTAGTGCCTCAATCTATCTCTAAACCCTTCCTCTTCGTCGCCGTCGCCGTGTCGGAACACCTTGTCCAAGTCTTGAGCGTCTTCTGCGTCATCGTCGAAATCATCGCGATATTCTTGATCGCTGCGCAGACTGATGCCGTCGTCACCGCGAATCGCTGCCGTCGCTTCTCTCTCCATAGCATCGTCTGAGTACTCATATCTGCCCTCTTCTTCAAATTCGTCTCCATCCGGTGCCTCGCCACGAATGGCAGCTTCACGTTCCTCGGCTTCCAGCTCTTGAGCCCTCGACTTGGTCTTGGTGTACATGATCCACCCTGTAGCCAGACCTGCAATCAATCCAATAGCGATACTAAGGTAACTGATGGCTTTCGTCTTGGCGTCCATCTTGTCTCCGCTGTCGGCGATGCGTCCGAGCTGGCTGCCGACGAAGACGTGTAGGAGCAGCTTAGGACTGGCCGCTGCTGTCGCTGCCATGAATTGCGGCCATTGTACTGTCGGGATCGTAGAGATGGCTCCGTTCGAGAGCGAGTATGGCAGTGGACAAAGCCTGATCATCATCAGAAGCTTGATGCCGTCATGTTTCAGGGTCAAGGCGAGTGCTGCGAAGCGCTTGTCGTTTTCCGTCATTCGTGTCACATATGACTTTAGAAGGGTGCGTGAGGCGAGGAACGAGGCCGTGCTGCCGATTATGGTGCCGGATGCTACAATGAGCCATCTGCCACTTGATTAGTTGCAAAGCAGATGTGCAGTACGCAGACGACAACTCACCCCTTAGGTACACCGTAGACAAACCCAGCCAGCGTTACACATGTACTATATCCGATCAATGGAGGGAAGCTGACCAGGAATGTCGCGGCCCATAGGATCATCCAGCCTCCAGTGATATTCCTCCAGCGTTTAGCCACAGGCGACATGGCATGGAAGATGCGCTCGTTGTACACAAGGAACAAGATACCGAGCACGAAAGCTATGACTCCTCCAACCACCAACAGTATCCGTTTTGCAGGACTGAGGCCGAAGAAAGTCTTTGCAGCATTGCGTTGTAGCTTGGCCGCCTGAGCCAGTATCCCGCCTGACTTGGAGCGACGGTTCGAGCGCGGTACTGATGTGGATCGTCGGGAGAAGACAGGCGAGTTGGACTGAGACCGACGTTCTGATTCATCTATAGGTAGCGCCAGAGCGCGTGCGGTTGAGTTGTAGTCGGTCATGTTCTAGGTGGAAGTGATGGAGACGATGACTTCATTCGACGGGATTGCGTTTCCAGAAAGCACTGCGGAACCAAAGATGCAAGGCTGGCTGGCGCCTGTTGTACTTTCCAGAGAGTGATGATGTTATGCTGAGAAATAGTCAAATGGCGATGTTATGAAACAAGGAAAGAGGTCAAAGAGCAATGTAGCAGCGGAGCATGGCGGCAGCTGCATTAGCTCGTGCGTCTCAAGGTGCGTGCCCCGAAGTGTACCTGCCTTATCATATCTCCGTCCAAATCTCCGCTCCGAGGCAGGACCCTTGGCTCATGCTATATTTGGACTTGAGCCTCAAACCTTTAACTTCCCACCCATATCCACACTCCGTATGTCAGGATATGCAAATCAGTATAAGGGCATGCTTTAATCGCGAGGTTTTAGGGTCTTGGTTACTTGTCGTGAGAGCTGACCAACAAAATAAACATTAGCCCTCCAAGAAGAGGTCCTGTAAACGCCGCCCATGCCTGTCGCAGCAAATTCATCTGCTCCCAGACGATCTGCCCATTCCCAACGCCACCCTCATCCATACACGTTTAAAACCCAATGTCGGCAAGAAAATATGTACAACCATGCCAGAAAAATGCGTCGCTAGGACGAAGAAGAGTATGAATCGAAGAAACGCTGCACCTGATGCCGAGTACAAATGAGATGTGTGGTCGATGAGCCTTTTCAAGACGCGTTACGATGTTACTGTAGGCTTCTTGCGACCAAAAAGCGTTCTGGACCTGCCGCGTGATTTCTTCGCCGGCTCGGGACTCTCCTCCCATGGAGGTGGATCAGGCATGTATTTGGGCTTGTAGATCCTGTCGAGTCATTAGCAACTTGCACACTCCGATATCTACAAAACAAACATACCAACTATTACCCGCCATGCTCATGCCCTTGTCGGCAGCTTGGCGGTAGAACTCTGCTGCCTTCTTGAGGTCCTTCTTGCACCCAACTCCTTGAGTGTAACAGAATCCTGCTTCGGCGAGAGCATCTGTATCGCCCCAGCTTCCAGCAATCTCAAAACATCTGACTGCGAGGGGCTTGTCTTTCGGAATGCCCCACCCGTTCATGTATGACATGCCAAGCTCATAAATGGCAAGTGCGAACTGGGCTTTACGAGCTTTTTGTTCCTTGGACACAGCCTGTGAGCCGTCGCTGCTGCTGTCCTCGATGAATTCCACTCCGGCTGAATCGACCGCTCGCCTTAGCCACGACACACCCTCGGCTTGGTTGGGCCGCATACCCCATCCGTGTCGACATGCGAGAGCATATAGCAGCATTGCTGTCGGAAGGCCAGCCCTGGCAGCTAGACGAAGATGGTATGTGGATTTGCTGAGGGAGCCTGATGAATGACATTCAATGCCTTTTTCGAGATGTTGTTCTGGTGATAGACCAGCTATGTCAGTGGACGGACTGTTTCGTACATGCGATCCTGCCCTGATTGTACGATTTGTGCTTTCAGACGCGATCGACGGGGTTTGAGGTGTAGTCTTTTTGCTCAGCCGGCTGGGTGAAGGGGCTGGGCTTCCGGTAGATCCATTCCGGTTCGATCCTGGTGCTGGACTCTGCCCACGTGGTGTAGCAGGTCCAGGACTGAGCATGGGATTGTCGAGATTTGGGCTCGGCAGAGGACTTTCAGCTATTCCGGGTTCCAATCCGGTTGGCTTCTGCTCCCATTTAAATTGATGCTGGGCCCACGAAGCTCTTGCCTCGACCGAATCTCTGTCAAGCATACGGCCACGAGGCAGCGAGTACTTGGAGTATACGTAAGAGGGCGCACCCGGTCCTGGGTGTACAGCTGGAGTCTCTTCGCCGCTGAAGCAGTCCCTGTCTGACAAAGCACCAGAAAGGTCGGTTGCACTATCGGAGTTTTGACGTTCCACTGGCGCCCTCACACGCATGGTTTGCGCTGAGTTGGTACTTCTGGCCGCATGCGACATGGAAGAGTCGTTCGAGTTCTGACGCTCGATGGCACGGCGCGAATCAACCGCCAAATTATTCTCGGCACCCGGCCGCGCGAGCGAGTTGCCACGAGGTCTGGAGAAGTTGAAAGATGGGCGAGGCAAGTCTGAGGCTACAGAGTACTCGGACAGAGCGGATGGAGAACGGGACACAGGGAGCATTTCTGGGCTAAAAGGAGCACGAATTTTTCTAGACGGCCCAACCTCAAGTGATCCGGATGGGCTGCCGTTATCCTCTTCGGCACTGTCGATGACCGATCTGATACTAGCGATACTACGCGCTGATCGTGGATGTGCGGGTGACCTGGGTGGTGCCAGACTGTTATCCTGTGTCCTGGTGGATTCATTGGTCATGGTCCGCGGTTGCGAGGATTGAATTGAGTCGATGCTGCTAGTTAGACTCGGCAAGGCGGGAGAGGCCTCGTCGTTCTTGATGTTCCTGGAGTCAAACGGCTCCGGGGACGAAGAGCGTGGCACCTTGATGCCAAAGTAGCCCTTTCCTTCGGGTCCAGCATCGGCTTCGCCAACAGCTTTTGGCACGCTAGGCATATCCTGGTCGTCTCGAACGACATTTCCTAGCATGGGGTAATGCGACACAGGGCGGTAAACAGCCCCGTTGGGTGTCTGCGCCTGCAAGCGGGGTCGTTGCCATTGTCCTCCGTCGTCAACCTCGTCGTCCTCCTCCTTTTGATCGTCGTCGTATAGACTCTCGACGCCGCTCGAGACAGATCTGAAGTATCCTGGTCGTTTTGCGAGCTCGTCTGCGATGTCCTGGTGTGGAAGCCGGCTCATGCGTCTTCCGGCCTTGTCACTCTCCTCCAATTTCCTTGCCAGAGCGCGTGAGTGTAGGGCGAAGGCATCGAGGGGAGAGAGGGCGGGCGGAATTTCACCAGCTCGAGGCGACGGCAGGTCCATGTAGAAGTTTGGGCGAGTGCGACTGGGAAGGCGGTCGTGACCTCGAGCGCTGCTCAAATCGAGGTTTTGAGGTCGCTTTGCCATTGTTGATTGCGAATGAGCGGGGTTCCAGGTTAATTGCCCTTCCAGAAAGTGTTAATTGGCTGCCCTGTAGAGTAGCCGGCTGTGTGTTGATCTCCTGCAAGGGTGGGTGTCGCCAGCGGCCAGTGCAGGTGCATACAAGAATTAATGGTCGTCAAAATAGAGGAATCAAGGCAGACTAGAGGGCTGGCTAATTCGCATTCGTGGGGCTGTATAATAAAAGGAGTGGACTGTAGAATTGGAAGATCAAGATTGGATCGCCGTCGGCCAAGAGCGTGGCAATGAAACGCTATAGAGGCAGCCGCGTGGATGTAAAGGAGCGTGTCGATGAAAAAGGTGCTGTGGAAGAAGAGAAACACAACACGATGTGTCGTGCCGTAGTCAGGAGAATGCGAAGACGAGGAAACCCGTACAGAAGCGCAATAGTGGAAGCCAGACGGCGGCACCAATACGATGTGTTGATGAGGCTAGTCAAATCTAAAAGAGCTAAAGAGAGATGCCCGTCTCCCGTGACTGCAGGTCCAACCAAGTGGATCTCGTGCGCCCATGGGACCCTGAAAACGGTCTCCGTCGCGCTGCTTGGAATCCCTCTGTCCGTTTGTGCGATGTCTGTTTTGGTTGTTGCGTTGGCTCGCTCGCACATAGCAACAATCACCGCTTCAACTTCTCCCAATGTCCCCCGGTCTACTCTTACGTCAATTCGCAGGCTGAGCAACCGTCTTCGCTTACAACTGGCCACCCTGTTGCAATGCCTGCTGTTTGATGTGCTTCTCAGGACGAAGAATGCCCGTCTTGAGCCTCGGCTTCCACCCCGCTTGTTTTGGCTTTGACATGGAAGAATCCGCACGCGTGGTCGCAATATCGCAACTAACTGCGCCCCTAACTTGGCCTCTTTGCTATGGGTGATTGGGAATGAGTGGGCTTTGCAAACAACCCAGTAGAATTCTCAAGCATAGATTGATCATGTTTTCCGTCGTCATCTCAGAACAGGTCCTACCGTTGCAACGTTGCCGTCGGGCGGTTTGCTGAGCGTCTCAGCGTCTTGACCCGCTATTTAATTTTGGTCGTGAGCGAAGTATATCATTATTGGCCTGCTGCCGTTTACTACAATACAATGTTCTTGCAGCTATCGTCCACCCGAAGAAGGGCCCTGCTACACTCAAACCTGTTCACTGAACCGCACACAGGCGATCAACCTATCAGACTTTCTCCCATGTAATCGATCGGTCGCTCGAAGAATCCTCATATTCAGGAGTTTGCTGATCCTCGTTTTTGGGTGCGTGCTGCAATCCCATCATCCAACTTACAACTCCACTGGGTATCCACGATCCGATGAAGTCGTAGATCATGCTACCCCTGCCAACGTGCCATGTACGACTGGGGTTGCTGCTGTGCAACGCATCGAATATTGCCTCGTGGAGTTTGCGCACCGATGTACCTGGCGTGCCCCTGACTCTCTTGCTATCGTCTCTTTTTTGTTTGCTTCCCGCAATCTCGATATTTCCCAGTTTGAAATGGCAGGCGTGCAATCCTTGGAGGCTGAGCTCTGACGATAAAGAGGCAGCGAATGCGCCGAGAGCAGAAGATACCGTGCTTTCGATCGCACGGTAAGGTGGCCGTAACGACGAAACGACATTTGGTGTGAGGAGGAGTACCTTGCTCTTGAACTCGGTTACCAGTGGAAGCATGTATCTTGCGACGGTGATGGTATGCAAGACTTTGGCGTTTAGAGCAGTTGCCCAAGCTTCTGGTGAAAGCTGAGCAATGGAGCCCACAGCCACTGTTGAGATGTCAGGAACGAGGATGACGCCTGCTAATGTCAGACGATGAGCGGAAGCTCCATCGAAGGCGTGGTGATGACGGGACAAGAAATGATGGAAGCGTTGCATCTGGCCCTCGGCCTTGTCGGGCTATGCATAGTCAGTCGAAGTGTATTGTCTCGATCACGGGGGAGCACTCACATGTATGAGATCAAGATCGAAGGGGAGCACATCTGCACGCGACTGTTTGCGCAGGTGTTCTTCATCTTCTTTTGTGCTTGTGATGACATAGACAATAAAACCACGACGCTCGAGATCCAAAGCGATGGCAGTGGTCAAGGGGGATGTCGGAGAGCCAGCAAGGACGACAGCCTCTGTCCTTGCACCATTATTCGATTTCCTAGCTCTTCTCTTCTTCACATGTGTCGACCTTTGTATGAACACCAGAACAGCACCAGTGCCGACGAAAGCAAGGATCCCGGCGCTGAGAGCTGTGTTGCGCGATACCCATCGGTTGACCTGATTCCAGTATGTGGCGGGAAGCAGTGTGCGACGCGGCGGAGGAGGCGGAGGACGGGGTCGCAGTTGGTCGGGTAGCCAGTCTTTCAGCTGTATCGCAACACTCTCGAAGTGTCTCTCTACACCGCCAGCTAGGTCGTTGTACTGCTGTCGAGCCGAGTCGATGAACCACTGGGCGTCGGTCATGTTTCGCCGCTTTGTTGTTGTGAGGTGGTTGATGAGTATGCACGCAGGTCTCACGACCAAGTTCCTGGTTCAAAAAACACCATCATGGTATTGCGGGGCGATAACAGATAGGGAAGCTATGCCGAGCGAGTCCTGCTTTCTAATTCATGCTTGGACCTGCTGTCTTGCACACCTTCAACATCCTCCATGATATTTCTGTGATAATCAGTATTCGAGCAGAATGTCTGCTTCTACTTAGTAGATGCCATTCTGATAGGGGACATGGGCCAGTACGCAATGCCTTGTCGTAGTCGTCTTGGCGCTTGCCTCTAGGGTCGTCGTGTGTTGTAGCCTCGCCACTGCCGACGAAGTCACTGTTATCTCTGACAGCAACACATCTCCATTTGGTGCTTTCTCGCGTCAACAAAAGTAGCCGTCTCCACGTGATGGAAGTGAAAGTGCGCTCACAAGCTCTCATTACACCCCGCGAGCGCTACTGATCTGGCTACAAATGCAGCCTCATACTCATCACCAACCTGATCTAACCTTGCGCTGAGACGCCTTGGTTGACCAAAGCAATCATGTTACCACACGGCAACAACATCAGAGTCGGTGGCCCTTCCAATCACCAAAAATCATACCCGTCAACATTCCAAGAACACGATGCACTCTTCGGCTCTTATGAGCATCTTATGGATTGTCCTCAACCCGAAGAAGCCCTCCTCCGGCTGCGAAAGATAGCATCTCTCGTCAAGCCCCTGATGAGAAAGCGCTCCTGGAAAGTCAAAGTTCTAAGCGAGTTTCTACCTGACGATCAGCGCTTATTGGGTCTGAACATCAACAAGACATTCAAAATCTGTGTGCGCCTACGTTACACACACAACCCAGGCACTTTCCTCCCAATCGAACAATGCGTCGACACGCTTCTGCACGAGCTCTCGCACATCATCTTCAGTGATCACGATTCAAACTTCCACAGACTCTGGGACGAGTTAAGAGATGACCACGAGACGCTCATCATGAGAGGCTACACTGGCGAAGGTTTCTTGACCGGTGGCAAGAAGCTCGGTGGTGGTCCTGTGCCTCCACAACACGAGATGAGGCGTCTGGCGCGTGCTAATGCAGAGCAGCGCCGTGTGCTCCAAAAGGGTTCTGGTAGAACGGTGGGAGGACAACGGGTGTTACCAGGGACAGATCTTCGCAAAGTCCTGGCAGATGCGGCAGATCGAAGAGCGACCGTCAATTGTGGTTGCGCATCGGGCACTGCTCAGGCTAACAATCTAGCAGAACAGGCTGGCAGGCACACTTTTAAAACCAAGGCTGAGGAAGATGATGCCAACAACCGCGCTATCGCAGAGGCCTTGTTCGATCTCATGGAGGAAGAAGAAGCGCAAAAGATGAAGGGGACCTTCAGTAAACCTCCGCCAACTGGCGGTCTGACCTGGTCAAAAGAACATGGACTTGCTACCACAGGACCGAGCACGACTGATCCTGATATGCCCAAGAGTGAAGAAGAACAGATGAGATGGGCACTGCAAGAAAGTCTGAAAGCCGGTCAACCTCGAAAACGTCCTCTCTCGGTTGACGAACACATCAAAGTCCCTTCCAAACCACCACCTCCAACAAGGTCGCCAATTGGAGCATTTGGTAGGAAAGATACACCATTTATCGATCTGACCGAGGACGATGAAGACGAAGCCCCGACGACAAAACCAATGACGAAGCTACCACCACCACCTAATCCTGACAGCTGGGCGTGTCAAGTGTGTACTTGTATCAACCTACAGACGCACCTCGTATGCGATGCTTGCGGCGTAGAGCGCCCAGCGTTCATGGTACCAACCGGTCCTACTGGTGTCCGCCGTATAAACAACACGCGTCCTACTCCAGTACATGCAGAAAAGAAGCAAGCCAAGAATATACCGCTGGGATGGAATTGTCGCGAGTGTGGTACCTTTGTGGAGAATATGTGGTGGTGTTGCACCCTTTGCGGTTTAATGAAGGATCGCTCGTGAAGGTCGCGTCAGCGAAGAAGCACAAATGAAACAGGGTGTCTTGCCCTTGACGGTCAAATCCAACGGCCCAGCCACATTATCGATGGCGCTACAATATCTTCTTTACGCCTCACGGCACTTGCTCTACGCCCACCGTAAAATTATGTAGCAGACTTATACGAGAACTCGACGCACTGAGCGGTATCAGCAGCGTGATTAAATATTTTTGCGTGCCAGCAGCCCGTCCGCACTCGCCCACTTGACGCTGTGTGCTCTACCGACTTGTATACCAACCTAAACGTGTTTCAGTCCTCAAAATATCGTAGTCAGGATTCGCTGATCATCAAAACGTGGCCGCAGCTTGACTCAAAAATAAAGGGCTTCCAGACCAGGCGCTACATTATCGACGTTCATATAATGGAGTGATTACTTGCCGTTCGTGGGTCGCTTGCAGCGACCGATAGTCGTTTGTCTAATCTCTTCGGAGTTCGGCCTTTTTTTCCCTGCCCAACAAACATTCCTCAACTGATAGAAGCATTCCTATATCTCTTTGCTTGCAAGGCTTCGATATACATTATCTGGATTCAAGATTTCAGAGCTGCGGATACACGATGTTTGACCGATGGGTTCGTGAGCCCTACCGCGTGGCCACCTCCGACGACTATACCTCGCGCTTCGCAACTTCGTGGTTCCTCTCGCCTCTGCAACTGGCCATATGGCGTGCCATCGTCGCACTCTATGCCTTCATCGTCATCTTTATCACCCTGGGCCACGAAGGCAGTGTAGCAGCGGGCCAGTCGTTTAGTTATTTTACTGTGCTCGGCTACTGGGGATTGGCCTTTTATTACGCCGTATCTTCCGCCCACTCATTTTCTTTCTGGATGTATGGCGAATCCTGGCTGCAAAAGTGGCCAAGATCTCTTCAGTGGTTGCACTCACTGTTCTATGCCACTGTCACAGTATTTCCATTTGTTGTCACCGGTAAGCGCATTTGTTCGATAATATCGTTGTATCGGACGCAAGACTGACATGATTGCGATAGCCGTCTTTTGGGGCGCTCTTTCGTACGGAGCTTTCGCTAATAAGTGGATTGCTTGGAGCAACATCAGCGAGCATGCCCTAAACTCAGTTATGGCGTTCGCAGAGATTATTATTCCTCGAACACTTCCGCATCCTTGGTTCAACATCTTTCCTCTCATCGTCTTGCTCGCACTATACCTTGGACTCGCATATCTCACGCATTCAACCCAGCACTTTTATGTGTACCCTTTCTTGAACCCGTAAGTATATGTCTGGAGTTATGTTTAGCAGTGATCTTCTTGCTAACCCGTTCGAACAGGAGCAATGGAAGGGGCTTGATTGCCGGAGCTTGCATCGGTATCTTGGCTGCTGCTGTGATTGTCTTCGCCATTGTTCACTTTTTGATCAAGCTGCGCGAATGGATTACAGAGACCAAACTAGGACTCTACGGAAACCTCTCTACTCGCAATGGCAGACTGATGAAAAGTCAGACCCGTGATACCCATGTCGAGTTGAACAACGTCAGGACTAAGGAGTCTGCAGTCTAGGGAAAGATGGGGTCCGGGAACACGCATTCTTTAGAATGGCAAGGGCAGAAGTAAGCGGCAACGCATTATGATTATATATTCTGATTCTGATAGATAATAAACTCTCGTCGTAACGATATCATCAAAGCGTCAAGCATATTCTCCTTCTGGGCAATGTATCAGACTCTGGAAAGCTTTGGTGCTGAAGCTTGTTCCCCTCTGTGCTTAATTGGTCATTCCAATCTTGTATTGATCGTTGCCCTGATCAGCTTCTTCATTGTAATCCGTCATACCGTACGAGTTGACTGTATCTCTCTTTGCCAGCTTTCGCCTATGGAAGATCACACTCGTGTAGATCAGAGTGCCATAGAAAAATGCTCTGTATCTCTTTCATCAATATCTTGTCAATGCCAATACAACGTCGGTATAGTGAACTCACGTGGCAATTATAGTTCCGAAGAAGTCCATCAAGTTTTTGATGCCACCAATGACGATGAAGAATAACCCCATGACCTCGATAATCAGGGCAATTGAGCCGAAGACACTGAGGGCAATTTGCATTCTGAGCATCGTTCTGGCAGGTAGATTCTTTTTGTGAAACCTGACAATCTGGAAGATAATCATGAACAGGGCCATGAACCATAGTATGAGAAGAATAACGCCCGAGATGAATGCGAACGTGTTGGTGCCAGGTCTGTTTTTACATTGCTGGTCAGTATTTTTGTCGGTTTTTCGAAACATAGGTTGGATGTATATTACCGTTTCGTGACTGTGTCATAGTAGTAGTACGAGTAGTCAAGGCGGTTGTAAGTGGCCAGGAACCAGAGGTAGCCGATGATGATTGCCAATGTCGACAAGATCTGGATTGTCCACATTGGGATGAGGACCTTTCCAGACCAGGCAGTCTTTCTGTTGTGGTCCATGTTCTTGGTCACTGGGATTGTCATGTTGATGATGGAGGTCGTAGAGCAACTTGTAAATTTCTAAACATTATTTCTGTGGCAGCTGCAGTACTTATATCTCTAGGTCCTCTTGCTTCTTGGCGAAGGATGAGGGGCTGAGGTGCAGCAGACCAGCCTTCCAACGTTAACCATCTTGCATAGATTCGCATTCTTCCCTGGAAGCTTCAACCGAAGGATCACATCTTTAAGCGGCTGCCTGATATCTAGAAAACAGAGGCGGTGTTGTTCCTTCGATCTGCCGAACTCCGCTTTTTCTGCAGATATGATCGTCAAATAACGCACAAATATCCTTGGCTTTGATCAGTCTTGAATCTATTGCTTCTATTTTTGGGAGAATATGAGAAGTTGAACGGCTCGATTATACCATGACGCTGTACTGAGTACTTCGAGTACACGACGCTGTGTCTGATCTCGGCCGAGTTACCAGAGGACTGGATCTCTATATCGTCGCTCTTGAAATGCCTCAATGATTGAAGGCTCTGCTCCTGTGTGAATACTCGGCCGTCACTAAAGACCTGCACCACGAGACAGTTGATCTTGATATCTCACCCTGTGGAAAAGAGCATGTAACGCGTGTTGCTAGGAGAATGCACAATATTCTTGGGACATAAGGTAGTGTCCACCGAGAAACCATATACCCTAGATCTCTTTGGATGCTTCTCCAGGCTGGAAACCATTGTGCCTTTCTATACTGAGGCGGCGCTCTAGATCTTCTTAAGAAGCGTAGGAGCAGACTTGAGCACACGGGAATAGCATGAAAGGATGCTTGGCCAACGCCATTGGCCGCCAAGAGGAAATTGTGAAAGGTAGCACAAAAGTCCGCACAAACCCAGCGTCAACGCGACAAAGCTCCAGCATTTCCATTTCCACAACACGACTCGCATAAGGAGTTGATATCAGCACTCGTGATGATCTGCCTATAGACGGCGGTGTCTACGGTATGCGAGTAGCTGAATGGACGAACAGGAGTTCTTGGGCCATGTCGCCCGGTGCTCGAGACCCATGTCTTTGAGACTCGACTCTCAATCTTTACTCGTCGAAGTTGGGAATCACTAAACATCTGAAAAGTCATACTGATCGAGACCGATGTGCAAGAGCCAGCTCGAGGTTTGAACACCAAAGACTCTGTCGGACGAGCAGCAACGACCCGGCTTCATGCTGCCCGGAATGTCGACATTCTGAAATCTTAAGCCTTGGCTGGAAGAATCAAAGACAGACCACAACATCTGACGGCTGAGGAGGTCTGAGTTTGTTGTATGAATGCCTCTGGGTTGTACATGCGAGATCGTAGAATCTGGACGACGACCTCATTCGGCGGCTGCACTGATCGTGGACAGAAGATCGTTACTTGTGTTATGTCCCGGAGACGTGTCATTGCAACTTGGAGCTTCGGCATCCCTGGATACTGAAGTCTGTAAGTACACCTTCTTTCAAAAAGTATAGAGCGATAGCGATATGGCTCCATAAACATAAACGCTTCCAGACCAGAAGTGCAATCAAAGATGGCCAATATTATCCCGAGGTACCAATTTTTCTCTGTTAAAGAGGCGTCAGCGTTCATCTTTGCGTTGATCTCAAAGATTTGGGCGTGTTGTTTATCCTTTCACTTCCATCTCGTGTCTCTCTCCTTACCATCTCGAACAATCCTCTCAATCCCCCAGTCCCTGACTTGTGTTCTTTGTTCTCCATCTCTTCTCTTCCTCCTCTTGCACTTTCCAGATAGTTATTTTCGCAGCAAGAATTTGCCAGACACATTCGTCCCTGTAAGTCATCTCTTGAACGCATCTCCACTACCTGCACCTCTCCCATATTCTCCTTCACCCAAGATCTCTCATCCAACGCGTCGACTGTCCACCTACCCCTTCAAACGCAATCTCACCACACACGTCTGATCCTTTGCCAACAGCAATAACATCAACCGCAATTCACATCACATTATCCAAGATGCCTGCTGCTCTCTCGGATACTCAGAACCGCTACCTGGCCATGGCTTGGCTCTGCGTTGATGCCGACCCCAAGGTAAGCACTTTTATCTCTGTTGCACAAATCGTACAACGATGCGCAAAGTATCTGTATTGGAAAGCATTTCAACGATCTCAAGGATCCTTCATGTCAAATCTCATCGCGGATCCAAGCTGACACGCCTAATTTCTCCAACACAGATCGACTACGAAAAGTTCTCTCGTCTCACCGGTTCCAAGACCGCCGCCTCGGCTCGTGAGATGCTACGTGTCACCAAGAAGAAGCTCCTCGAGTTCGACTCTGCCTCCTCTACCACCAACGGCACTGTTGCTCCCCCCAACACTCCCGCTGTCAAGACTCCTAGAAAGAAGCCCACCCCCAAGACCAAGAGCACCAAGGGCAAGGCCACCAAGAAGCGCAAGGTCGCCAGTGATAGCGATGAAAGTGAGGATGACGATGAGACCCCCATCAAGAAGAAGACTGTCGTCAAGACCGAGCCTGTCAACGAGGCTGGCGCTGGTGCCGACTCTGATGATGCTGAAGTTTGAAGCAACTTGGAGCATTGCAGTTTCTGAGAACGCTTTTGGTTCAACCTTCTGTACAAACAAGATCAACGACAATGGAAAGATGCAATAAGCAAGACACACATGGAAGTGCGGATGCAAAGGAGAGACAAATAAGCAGGATGCAAAATTACAATCAAGAAGAATTGTCCTTGCCAACAGCTCTCCTGATTCATGACATTCTCATCAAGGGCTAAATAAGCCATTGCTTCCGATGAATTAAAGTCCGTGAACATGACCATTGAAAATAGTTGCTATATCCTGACTAGCACACCTGCCTCCAATCCAACTAAGTGCAATGGCAGTACGATCTCACACAAACATAACTACATTGCTTCCGCTATAGAGCTCCCAACAAGATACCCGTATCTAAATGCATAGTGTCTGTGTAGACGAGACCGTGGCCATCGAAGCATTGTTTGATGAACTCTCTCCATGGATGCCACCCGATTCTGGAAAGCATTGTGCGTTTCTAAAGGAATGGTGCTGTATGTCTGTGTAGAAGGACTTTTGGCTCACCGGTACGGAGGATTGCTTATATGCATATCTCGGATTCGTCGTTGATTGGTCATCACTCCTGATATGAAACTAAGCCTTAGAGCCTCGACGAATCAACTTCTCTCACCAGGTAGGATTGCTTACTGCACCTACCAAAGACAGTGCAAACAAGATGCAGTGCGGGGCAGTCTTTGGGCCTTGTTTTCGGCAACACGAAACAGGCATGCATCGTGAATCCTACAGATTATGGATAAAAGTCAGCGCTTACCACCTCTCTCCCCAGTAAGATCAACTGCTTTCTTATCTATCGCTGAGATGTTGTCGACTTACACTGCCATTGGCATCATCTTGACCTTTGCACTCGGAGCACGGTATTTCTTGAGCCTGGCCTCCAGGCCGAAAGACTTTCCACCAGGACCTCCCACTCTACCAGTAATCGGTAATCTACATCAAGTACGTGGTGGATCCTGTGTAGAAGGACAAGACTGATATACAGCAAGATCCCTAGCAAAAACGAATACCTTCAGTTTACCAAATGGGCCAAGAAGTATGGACCCATCTACAGCATCATGGTTGGGAGCCGACCTGTGATCGTAATAAGCAGTGTGGATATCGTCAAAGATCTGTTCGACAAGCGTGGTGCTATCTATTCTGATCGTCCTGAGGCCTATGCGGCTAAACACGTTCCGGTCAGCAAACTTCGAATGGCCTTCATGGTACGTGATTGTGACAGCATAAAGACAAACTTCCACTGATCTCTGGTATTATCAGGGCTATACTCCTCTGTGGCGTACATTACGGAAAGTGACTCACGCGCTACTATCTGTCAAAGCCGTCAAAAACTATGACCCCTATCAAGAGCTGGAGCGCAAGCAAATGTTGGATGAGATACTTACAAGCCCTGACGAGTTCTTCTCTAGTCTACAGAGATTCACGACGTCTCTTACCGCCACACTTCTGTTCGGTTGGAGGACTTCTTCAGCAGCTGACCCAAGGCTCCGCAAACTCGATCACGAGTTTGCTGCTCTGCAGGCTGCTCTTGGTACAGCGGCCGCAGCTCTTCTTGATGCCTTTCCCGTCCTGAGATTTTTACCTGATGCTCTCCTTCCAGTCAAAGGCCGGGTTCGTCGTGCTCTACAGCTGGGCCATGAAGTCCACATGGAAAATTGGCATGCCGTCAAGCAAAATATCAAGAACGGAACTTTGAGTCCCTGTATGAGTGTTGGACTTGCTAGAGCACAAGAGAAGGAAGGCATAACAGATGTCGAAGCTGCTTATACCGTAGGAAACATCCTGGAAGGTGGCATGGAAACTACATCAACCACTTTGTACGCCTTTATCCAAGCCGTGTTGTTATTCCCTGAGGTCCAAGCAAAGGCACAAGAAGAAATTGATAGAGTTGTTGGGTCGGATCGACTGCCGGTCATGGCTGATGCGGTCAATTTGCCTTACATCAGGCGGTGTGTGAAAGAGATCGTCCGATGGTTCGTGGTTGGACCTTTGGGAGCGGTGCCCCATGCTTGCACCCGAGACGATGAGTACATGGGCTACAAGATTCCTAGAGGAGCGCCGATAATGTTGAACGCATGGGCGATCATGACAGATCCAGAACGATATACGGAGCCTCGACGTTTCGACCCCGATCGTTTTGCAGAAGACAGTGATAGTGTGTCCATGGCGGAAATGGCAGCTCATCCAGATCCGAGCAAAAGAGACACTGTAGGCTTTGGAGCTGGTCGTCGAATCTGTCCTGGAATGCACGTGGCCGATCGATCTTTATTTCTCGGTATCACCGGAATTCTGTGGTCGTTTTCAATCACACCCAAGAAGGATGCTCAAGGTCAAGATATGTTACCTGATGCTGATAACTTGGTTGTTGCCATTTCAGCTAGACCCGAGACTTTCGAAGCAAACATCCTGCCGCGTGACGAGAAGAGAGCACGTATCATAAGGAGACAATGGGAAGATGCTCAGAGACTGCTTGATCCTGAGACCAAACAGTGGAAGGAAGCACCAGAGGGTGATTGGGATTCTACTCTCAAAGTGTAGATCAGTGCAACAAGCAAATTGTTCAATTCATGTCTGAGAGACAAGAGTCTTGAGTTTGTGCAAACAATCCCATGTCGTCTGGAACGGACCTCGACCGTTGGTGGCTTGGCTTCACACCTCGGTAACAACGATCCCTATGTCATACCCCATCCTTCCCATCCTTCGTTCTCTATGCTTATTACCGTCGTTGCAAGATCTCCATCTCTGCTGGAAAGACTCGATAAAAATAGCGCGCAATGTTTGGGCACCGTGTGACCTCGTTGTCGATCAAAGGATCCAGTAGCAAAGCAAATCACAGAACAATCCGACAATGGGCAACAGGAATGTAGGATTCAGTGCATATGATACTGAAGGTTATCGAAGATCAGCGCAAGGCTCAGACTAGGCAGGCTATGCCGATCCAGTAGGTGATGCTTATGATGCTAAGCATATCCCTAGCCTTGACATTGAATATATATACCTCCGGATATCTTACACAAATCCACCACCATACCATCAGACATCATGAAGAACACCTTACTCCTCGCCTCAGGCTTCGCCGTTGCATATGCCGCAGACTCCAGATATGGAAACATCTTTGGCAGTTCGAATGACACTGCATTGATGAACGCCAATCAACACCCTAACATCTCGAAATCAGTGCCATTCCAGATGGGCGACAAGAACTTTACCTTCCGAGTCAATGTTGCAGAGTATATTCCAGACTGGAATACTACCGTACAGAATCCCCGCGTCACGACATCTTTCTACGAATTAGAGTGGTCCGGCGACACCAGTCTGAATGATACTATCGCTGCTATGGAGTCCCTCAGTGATAACCAATCCCCTCGTTTCTGCGCATCAATCCCGATAGGTCTACTGTCAGTATCAGTCAACAACGATTACGATGAAAAGGACGACGGAGATTGTACAGGAGCACTGGGCAAGGACTGCGTGAACGATCTCAAGCAAATGGGCTATGATCAAGGCGTCTCATGTTCACCCGATATACCCAAGAGTTGTGACTTTAGGCTTGAAACTGGAGGTATTGGAAGCGCCCGTGAGTATCTGGTATCTGAATTTTTGTCACAACACCGTTAGCTTACTTCCATGACAGCATTGGCCGCTCAAGGCGAGACTCAGACGTCTCCGTTCAACTTTTTCCACTGGTCGTCGCTGGTATACACCGTAGGAAACAACGAAACATACATACGAGAAACTGAACGCTTACATGTGGTCATCTTTTCTGGCAAGGACACCTATCCTGTCTGCCTTCGCGTTAAAGATGATCACGTCAGCAAGAGTAGTCCCGCAACATCTGGAGCGGCTGCTATCTCGAGTCGAGATATGACGTGGAAAATGTTGATGGCTGTCGCCATTGCATTCTGGTTGGCTTAAGTTGGGAGTCAATAGAATGGATAGGACTTATGAAGCTGCAATTGACCTCAATCTCTGTCCTGTATTCTCTTGCGGGTCCATCACCCGTCTCAGTATGGATATTTGATCGCACCAGTGAAGATGTCCTTGTAATTCACGCCCTCGGCCTTTGACTTCTTCTCGGCATTTCCCAATACCGGCTCGATTCTGGCATCCCAGTTCGGATCGAAGAAGAACGGAATTGATATGCGCATATCCTGGGATGTGTGCAGTACCTTGTGTTGCGTTGACTTGTAGATGCCGTCAGTCCAGACAGATAGCATGTCGCCAATATTACAGATTAGAGCACCCTAGACATGATCAGAACCAACTACACCGAAGGCAAGGGGCCAAGGTAAACCCACCGGAACAGGATCGGCGGATATCCAATCTTCTCCATTGGGAGAGAGAACTTTCAGCGAGTTTTTGTGTTCGTCAGTCAAGAGGAACGTGAGAATGCCAAAGTCGCTGTGCTGGTACAATCCGCTCTTGCTCTGATCCAGCCCTTCCGGCACTCCAGGGTACGCAGCTAAACGTAGTTGCCAGAATGACTGATCAACTCTGCTGGCGAAAATATCTTCCGGTACATCCAAGGCCAGAGCAAGAGCTTTCATGATCGCAACACCAAGGGTCACGAGGAGTGTAGTGTATTCTTCAGCGGTTGAGCGAAGCGATGTAGGCGTTTTGGGCCACTGGTTGCGACCAAGGCCTTTCGTGTATGGTGGTCCCTCTGTTTCAAGCTCGCGAAGAAAATCGACAGCCTGCAAATAAAAACATCAGATCAGGTCTATATAAGTGTCCATCTTCAAGCTTACTTCGTAGCCTGCATCAGCTCTTTCGATCAACCTGTAGCCTCTACTGTCATCGCCAGTATCTTCACCGCTTGGCCTGACTTTGATTTCGTCCTTCTCCTCAGACGATGCGGTAGTAAAGAATTGCTTGGCATTCGAGAGCATCTCCGAGAATAACGACGAATCAATTCCATGTCCCGAGAGATAAAAGAAGCCAACATCGCGACACGCTTGGTCAAGTTTCTTTGCTACCCCAAGCTTCGCATCGTTGCTGCTCTTTGGGTCCAGGAAGGTCGAGAAGTCGATGATTGGAATCTGCATCGTAAATATTCTCGACAAGTGATTGAGTCGCAATCACAAGCGGTAAGGTGTTAGGCTGAGTAAATGTACTCGTATCTCACTGGACCGCTGTATCTTTCCCCACAGTGTAGGTTCTGAAGCCTGCGGTGTCTACAATAGGCAGCTGCCATGACGAGAGGACCTGCTTTAGAGAAAGGTTGTCGAACAATGCCTTATGTGTAGTCAGAGTGACCAGCCAGTAGGTTGACAGACTGAGCCATTGATGACTTGACTCTTGAGAAGCAGTGAGCTAATTGCTGGTTGCGATAGGCATGGTGTAAATAAAGAGCCAAGGAAAGCGCATGGGCCACGAGATTGCCGCGTGCCGGCCATCCGCCGAAAAGCACTCTATCTTTGTCGCTTCCTGGAAGTGTACCGATAACATGACATGAAAAGACCCAGAATTCTGTTGCCTCGATCTCAAGCGGACTTCCTTGACTCGTAAGGAAAAGCATTGAGGTTGTCTGGAAGAGAATGCAGTGATGAAAAACAGTGACGTCTAAGGCTTCTCTCTACCACCGACCGCATGTCTTGACGTTCTTTCTGGGTCTTCTCCATCTCCTAGAACATTCTCATGAGAGATGAATGCGGTTTGAACAACCGGCACTGCCACTTCTAACCGTGATGTGGGTCCGCGGCAATAGGCATCGCTCTTGGCTGCTTGCGGTATGATCGTCTGAAGGATTCACGGCCGTATTGACTGCCAGTTAGACCGCGCTCACCGAGCGACGTATAACAATATAAGAATGCCCGCACCTAGCATGCCCCGTAATCCTTTGCTCAAGGAATTCACTCGTCTTCCTGTCTTCCGACAATAGTATACCATCCGACTGCCAACAAGAGTCCTTTCACGCAAATAACAACTCCGCAAACTACGACATGGATACCCTTATGTCAGCCATGCGCACAAGCGCAATCATCGCCTCGACTATAATGGTCATCGTCGCTCTCGTCGCCACAACCTGGATTGTTGGCGTCAAACTCGCCGAGCCCTTCGGCGTCATCCTGTGCAACATGTGCATCGGCCTCGGAACAGCACTTGACGACCAAGAAGCCTCGACCACTCATAAAAAGGAATCCGTAACTCAGCGCGAAACTCGGAAGAAACTCGAAAGAATGTGCTCTGGCATTATTGCAATATTCCTTGTGTTCTGCACAGTCGTCTTTGAGCAGTCGTTAGCGGGTGTGGGCATTAACTATGTCAGCTTGTGGGACTATTGTATTTTGGTACTCAAGGGAATCTCTGAAGCTTTGGCTGCCTTGGGCATGCTCAGACTAGCTCTCGCTGCAGCTCGGAGACTGACATCGAACTGAGATCTCCCAGCGCACTGGTGGTTGTGGCTGGTTGCAAGATGGAGGGCCTTGGTGTGAATCGGATAGGGAAATGAACTCATACTGCCTCAGCGGCCCACGCTTGTGAATCATGCTGTCTATAAAGACTTCTTCTTTCTCGGGCTGCACTCTCTTTGCTATTTCTAAACCTTTCGCCATCGCCATTCACAAGAATACCAACACGTACTCTCCTCGACACATCACAAATCGACACATCTTCTTCCAATCCTCAGAAATGGATTCTATCGTGTCAACTATTCACGTCGGCGCTACCGTTGCTTGCGTAATCGTGGTCTTCTCAGCGACTATAAACATGGGTATCAGGATTTCGAGTCCTTCGACGGATCTGATCCACCAATATATGTTCGATGGACTTAGAAATCCAGAGCCCACTGGCCGAGAGGCTGCTCTTGTCCTCACAGGAGTAATCTCAGTATTCTTGGCGCTTGTGACTGTTGTCATCGAGCTCGCTAACTTCGATGAAACTGTTCTGACAATGTGGATCTTCAACATTTCTGTGGTCAAGGGATGCGCTGCATTTATGGTGGCTTCGGGATTACTCAGACTCGTACTGGTCACTCGACGCTGGCTCATCAATGACCCGACACATACGCTCTAGTCACAAGACGCCACTGCCAATATCTCAAGTCTATTACAACTATGGTTCAAGCCGAGGTAATGACGAGACCAGAGGATGAATGCGAAATAGCGCAGACGACATCTCCGATTGATTTTGCTTGCGGGTTCTTTTGAATTACAATTAGGCGATTACAATATATACAAAAACACAAAGATTCACTTCACATTCTCCAATCAAAGTTCCAACTTCAACCAGACCGCTTCAGAAGGAATACCCTTCTCAATCACCCAAAGCATGTATACGCCTGGCGGCATGATCGAAGGGTTGAACGGAGCGAGAACCTCAATCATGTCATCGCCATCGGGGCTTAGAACAGCTTTCAGCTGCACCATCCTCGCTCCCATATCGACACCATGAGTGTGGAAGCCAGAGTAAGAGAGTCTGACGACCACATCTTCGCGGGCTCCCTCAGCTGCAATCTGGAAGATCTCATTGTACTTGACAGATACAGGATATGCGGTGATGAAAGGACGGCTAGTAGCATCCATATAAGGCGGCGCAAAAATTTCGACACGATATTCGGTGGGATATGCTGTGTCTAGCTCCTGTTGTTGATGGAGGTAAGATGTGTGGCCATTGTTCCCGAAGAAAGGATAATTCTTGTTTGCTAGCGAAACATTGCCAACGGGGTTGTAGAATACGTCTGGATTCGAGCCGGCAACCAGAACCTCTCCTGTGGGCAGCAAAATAGCGACCGAATGGTACATTCTAGGGATTTCAGACGTGGCTGATTTGGTGAAGCGTTGGCCGGGGGGCTTGTTGCCATCGTAAATCAGTGCTTGCAAGGCAGGATCTTCAGCTTGGTAGCCTCCGCCACTTCCTCTGTGAGCACCGTTCATCATAACGATCGTTCCGTCAGGCAGGTGGATAGGTTCCATCATCGTCTGGCCACCGTTGGGCAGTGAATCATCCTGTTCCCAGAAAGGATTCTCATCATTTGGCCTGATTCTGTAACAGTCGGACAGAGCTCTGGGATTTGGAATGTCTCCTGAGCTTCCACCACACACAAGGATAGTAGGCGCATAACCACCAACACCAAGGGGCAACAGTACAGCAGCAGCAGAGCCCGGGAAAGTGCGTGGTCCCCCAGGAATATCTGGTAGAGTCTTGTGTACCGTGTCAGTCCCATAGTTGTATACGTTAGCGCGAGTACCAGCGAGGGTGAATATGTGATCAGCGCCTTTATCATTCGGAATCAATTGGACTGATAAGGTGTTAGTAGAAGCTCGATCTGTATGATGTATCTGCACGTACGGATCGGGTAAAGGTTGAAAGACATATCGGCGTTCTGATTGTCCTCAGCGCCAAACTCTAGGATGGTCAGATTTTTCTGTGGTGGTGCCTCGCTGCCGTCGGCCTTGATGAGCTCGTAAGTGGGGTTGTTGATAGAGGCCTCGTTGGTGACCAGAAGACCAACGTCTGAGCCGCCAACGACAAGGATATCGCCATTCGTCATGGTGATAGAGGTTGGATACCATCTGCGAGACTGCAGCTCGTTGACATTGACCTCAAAATCCATCTTGCATCCATCTATCTCGCAAGGGCCTGGCTTGTACCTTCGTACAGTCTGACGGCCATCCTGAAGTTTTTTCGTAGTGGCATCACCGGAGTAGAGCTCCGCACCTGCAACATTCACCATCGTTCCGTCTGGGAAAGAAGCGCCAGCGGCACAAAATGTGTTTGATTTCGGAGACAGCTTGCGGAGGTTGTTAGTACGCCACTCGTACTCAACACCGAAAACGAACAAGCCCGACCCGTCATCCTGCATGAATGGATCGGGTGAATGAGCACCAGTCTTAAGATCCACTCCTGGGCCGCCAAAGTTGCGGTGATAACTATAGCTCATCAGCACAAATCAAGCGATGGACGTCACCGTTGACATACTTATCGAGAAAGACTACTGTATCAGTGTATGGAGGAACGAAGATCATCTGAGCAGCACATCCCGATGAGCCCACAGTCCGATAGCTTGACGCATGAGCCAAGGCACAGGAGATACCCAGTAGAGCGCAAACCTGTGTTGTGAAAGTCATGATGGAAGTGCTTGCAAGATGTTGGTCTATAGATTCCAGGGCCACGACGCCTCTATATTCTCAACGTGGAGGTTGGAAGCTGTACTGCCATGGCTGGTTATCCACAACACAAGCATTGAATTGGTGGCCAGACTGCTAAAAATGGCTACACAGAAAGTTTTCTCGAGCCACTTGCATGGGCCGTCAACGACGAATTTGTTCGCAGCAGCCAGAAAGGTCATCAAACTCGACGAAGATCGCCTTCAAGTGGGGATAGTCGGCCGAACCAAGAGAATGCGGCTGCTCGACGTCGCGATTAGATAGAACAAGCGGTGTTTTGACCCAGTGGGCCGAAAAGATAGAGTGATATACTCCTATAGTAGAAGCCGTAGTTGTTCAATTTTTATCAAAATTGTCTTGTCAGGACCTTCCAACTGTGCAAGCGATATTGATGTTTGAGATTGATTTTTGGAAGTGCCGATAACGCAGATCTTTCCAAAAATAGAAGCTGGCTGATGTGACCAGGACTTCACTGTAGTTGTGTAATGTACTCGATGGTCGTGACACTGTTCATGTGATAGGGAACTCAGGCACGTCCGCTGCAAATTGTTGCCAGTACTCCCAGAACTCTGGATCGTCCGGGATAGCGATCTTGCTCCAGCTGGGGTCAAGATCGAAGTCGCTTCCATCGAAACTATTCGTTCCGATGTTATCCTCTGGGATAGTGGACTCGGATGCGGCGTTGACTACGGCTTTGGGAGCAACGACTGTCGACAATCTCGATTGAAGCGATTGTATGAACTGAGGTACAGCCTGCTGTAGACTCAGGCCATCTGTCGACTTCGCCCACGCCTTTAGAGTGAGGTTCCGGACCGCATTGTAGATGACATTACTTTTGTCATACAAGAGTCGTGGTTGAGACTCATAAGCCTTTTCTATTTCTGACCACACAGTCTCAATTGCCACTGGTAGAGGTTGTTCGGCGGGTCGATATGCCAATTCTCCTAACATGAACATGAACGCATCCAGTGGAAAGAACGCATTGGCCTGCCAAAGAAATCTTTGTATCGTCTTGTCTTTCGCAAAGCTATTTGGTGCTTCGGCTAGCTGCAGGCAGAGCAAGAAAGTTTCGTTTCTCTCCTCTAAGGACAGACCAGACGTGGCGTACATTGAGCGTCGTCGGACGGTCAACTTGATGCGTGCGACAGCGCTTCTGCCGAACATTTGTAACATTCTATGCATCGGAATGGAAGGATCGCAGTACTTCAAAAGTCTGTTCTCGAGACGCTGTTGTAGTTCGTCGACGACGGCATCCACTTGACTAAGATCCTGTGACGACGTGTCGGGATTGGAGTATGCCATCGTGAGCTCGCCGACTTCGAAGCGGGCACTGCAAAAACTCATTTCGGTTATACCAAGGGCTTCTCTCTGAAGGGAGGTCTGTTCCGGATGGAGATCTGAGTCATTGATGTTCAATGGTCGATTTGTGTCCCAAAAGCCTCGACTAAATACGATAGATGTGACGCCGCATTGTTTAGCAGCGAAGCTCTCGAGATGTGCCAACTCCCACCACAAGCGTCGGCACAACTCAGCCTGGAAAACAGACACAGACGGACTCCTGAGCGCTCTTTCCCGATGGTAGCCCAGCTGCTGAGCGCTACGAATAGCCACTCCAGTCAATTGCCACAATGTTTGAGGATCAGCCTTACTTCGCTGTGCAGCCAGAAAAAGGGTCAAGGCCTGGAGGGTGATGAAATTGGGCGTTTGTAGAAAGCGGGCGTTGACCAGAGCCTGTTGAGCTAATCCGGTGTATACGTCGATCAGCTGGCTGACTGGCTGACCCATGATTCTTTCGGCCTCGGCTTGATTACATTGAGGTACAGAGGAGAGAGCAATCAAACATATCGAGAAAAGAAGTGCTTCTTTGTTCGATCGTAACTGCTTCATGTTTTCGGAAGCAGCATCAAAGATTAAAGGCTGCACTGTGGGGATGTGCAACATTTTGAGAATTGGATTGACATTCTCTAAGTAGGTTTTCCAAAGCCAGATGACGCAGCTTGCACTAGGGTGTTGATTAGACAGCCTGACAATGGGTTGTCCGAGGATAAGTCCCTCGCCAGACATGGTATGTGGACTCGTGAATGGGGTGGGCTCGATGTCCACCTCCGAGTCTTCTTCGCCAGCCATGTTCGAAAGCTACAAGCACTGTAAGTAATGGTCTAAAGATGAGAACGAAACAATACTTCTCTGCCCACGCCGACCCACATAACGCTATAGGGATATATCAGTACGAGACCACCCAACGATAATCGTGGAGAAGCACTTCTCTACATAGTGTGAGTGACCCCGCTCATTAACGTGCTCAGCGACGCTTGGTTCGATTATGTTAGAGCCGCGAGGCGTGATATTGGCGCTGGAGCCTCGAGCTTCTTTGGCACGTCTACTTCGGGCAGATTGCACAGGCTTCGAGATACATTGGGCATCTGACTTCTGACATGTTGAACATGGTCTCTGGCCATCACATCGCACCTTTCGAAGAGCACAAGCGACACAGCTGTGTCCCCGGGTGATGATCTTTTTCGGGCGCGAGGAGGGCGACTCATGCGCGACAACTTCTGGCGCGACAGAGTGTGACGACATATTCAAGGTTTAAATGTCGGTCTCGGATAACGAAATAGATGATACTCTATACTATCAGAAGTTCATCGTTGGAGAGAAGAAAGTTATGCATGTTCGATTGGAAGGAGCTGTCGGTCGCGAGCTCGGAACGTTGAAGACAGCTCGGTCCCGAAGGCACTCGCCCAGCCTCTCTTCCTTTGGTCACGACTTCTGGCCGCTCGCACCAATCTGGGTCATCAACCTTCTTCCTTCCAGGCACTGCTTCCAATTCTAAGCAACATTCTACAGTGACCCAGTGCTATGGATGTCGGGATTCGGATATATGAATCCCAGCTCATGTATAGTCTGCATTCCAACGCACTCGTGTTGAACACAGTTCGGGTCCTAAGTACAAACATTGTTATGGGTCGCATCTTCCTCACCTTCGCTCGGAATTTGCATCCACAGGCTACAATATTTCAGAGCTGATCCAGGAACTGTACCTTCCTCGCCGTCCATCGAACATTCCGCTTTGATTCGGACCAATAGAAGACTAGCACATTCCTCGGGCTTCGCTGGTAGTAATCTATCCTTTTCATGTTACCGTCTCTCAAGATAGCTCTCAACGAGCCTAGACTGCGAACAGCCACCCTTGCCTGTCGACAGAAGAGGGAGCGAGGAGCTGACATTCTAGACCAGTAATCCCATAACACCATTGCAACACTCACTAGGAGTTGAGCCTCCTTTCGGCTGCTATGTAACCACACTCGCCTCCAACATGGAGTATTACAGGTATAGCAAGCTTCGACTTCGCCATGACTGGCATCACGTTCTTTATCGGCCTTGCTGCCGTGTATGGCCTTGCAAGCGCACAGTCAATCATTCCCTCCTCGAGCCTATGTCCTGCCCCCAACGGACACACTATATACGACATTGACGGAGCTGGATATCTTGTGACCTGTTCCGCAGATAACGATCAAGGCTCCTACAACAACGTCCAGGCTACTAACAGTTATCTCGACTGTATGAGCGCCTGCGATTTTGACAGTCCTTGCGTTGGGTTCACATATGCTGGGGGCAACAACGGAAAAGGTGCAGGAACATGTTGGCTCAAGTCAGGGATGACCACTTATCCATCGAGATCTTCCAACATCATCTCTGCGCTCAGAGTCTCCAACGCTACCAATCAGGCTGGTGTATCGAACTCTACAGTTGTCTTGAGCAGCAGTATCTCCAGCTCTCTTAGCTCATCTACTACGTCTGTCCCGCCTCCGGTCACATCAGTAACTTCAAGGGACCTCTGTCCATCAAAAAACTTTACAACATACGCAGACAACGAGGACAACAACTGGCAGGTCTTGTGCGGCTTCGATACCTCACCGTCATCTTACGATGTGATAGATGTGTCAAGCTTTGCGGCCTGCCTCGAAGCATGTAACTCTGATAACGAGTGCGTTGCTGTATCGTACTACGGAACCGCTTGTTACTTCAAAAATGGCTATGAAGCCTTGACCCCATCTCCAAACGTCAACAGTGCGTTCATCATCAACAGAGCCAATTATCCAGTACCTTCGCGGAATGAGATATCGGCGGGACGTGGGTGCGGCTCAGCTTTGCCAGCTGGTTCGCGAGCCGGAGGACCGACGACTCAGTTCTTCATTGATTCTGCTGGCTTCAGACGCTCGTTCAGCGTTCATGTGCCTTCCTCATACGATACCAACAGCGCTGCTCCATTGATATTTGCTTTCCATGGTCGCAGTGAGACTCCGACGAACATCGAAGGATACTCGGATTTCTCTAGCGAAGCTATAAATCCATACGGCATTGTCGTATATCCATTGGGTGTCGCAGTACGTTCCGATTTCACTTGGCCTAGATACGTGCTAATGTCAGCTACAGGCGAATGACTACCCCCAGTGGCAAAGCGACCCTGATGCCGTTGATCGAACTCCTTATGTGGATGATCAGACATTTGTCCAAGATCTCATCATTCACATGACATCGAATTACTGTATCGACACTAGTCGCATTCTCGCTAGTGGTTTCTCTAACGGCGGCGGCCTTGTGGGAGTGTTGGCCTGTAACTCTTCGCTTTCGAACCAGTTCAGTGCGTTTGCCATCAACTCCGGTGCTCAATACACTGATGATAGCAATACCGCTGGCTGTCCGCAATCTGGCAATGTACCTTCAACCATTCTAACAAACACCCTTGTGCAGCCTGTGTGTTCTCCCGGTAGAAGGAATGTCCCCATCCTGGAGTTCCATGGTGATGCCGATGGAACAATTTCATATGATGGAGGACCCCGTCGTGGGTATTGTCTGCCTACGATTCCTCACTGGATTTCCGACTGGTCAGTCAGA
This sequence comes from Aureobasidium sp. EXF-12298, assembly GCA_024195555.1. NCBI lineage: Eukaryota > Fungi > Ascomycota > Dothideomycetes > Dothideales > Saccotheciaceae > Aureobasidium > Aureobasidium sp. EXF-12298. Next base: position 87,785 of record SWBJ01000131.1, read on the forward strand.
AACGGTTTCTCCACAGCCAATGTCGCTACACCTCTAGCAAATGGCCAGGTTACCAAATACGAGTACGGAACAGGTGATGATCAAGGTATTGTTACCAACTACAAGATCGCTGGTTGGAACCATGCATGGGCGAGAAGGGCATCTGGCGCACCGATAGACTCCACTCCCATCATCTTGGACTTCTTTTATCGTTTCACAAACCCGAATGCGCTCCGCTATATTCCTGCGCCGCCCAGCCCCCCAGCAGTGTCAAGCGCAATATCAAGCTCAACTTTGGCGCCTTCAACTGCACTTCCTTCGGCTTTGGCAAACTTTTCGAGTATTGCGTTGCCTGCTACCACTGCTGCCAGCTCTTGGTCAACTAACATCTCGAACATCTCTGTGCCTCTCACCACGGCACCCAGCTTCTTGCTTCCCAATGCATCTGTAACATTGAATGCCTCGGTTGTTTCCATTGGCTTCACAACAATCATCTCTACCAATTCCATTTCGGCTCTGCCTGGCACTGCGGTCATTTCTTCGACACTTTCCACGACATCGACCTTGGCTCCCTTCGCGAACACTACAGTGAATACGGATAGAACTTCTGTTTCTTGCCCAGCCAGCAACGGAACACTGTACGCCGTGGACGGTTCCACCTTTGAGATCGAGTGCGGCGATAACAATACTGCAAATGTCGAACTTCTAAACCCTGAGTCCATCACGGTAGTTGGAGCAACTCTCCAGGAATGCATCACTGCTTGCGCTGCGCTCAGCCCCACCTGTCAAGGTGTCAACATGCAGGGAGATATTTGTTACCTGGAGACTACAAGTACAACTGGGACTAGCCGTGTTGAAGGTGCGAGATTGGTCGAGAGTGCTGGAAGATAGAAAAAATACACGGATCACGACGAAGAGGGGTTAGTGAGATCAAGGTGATGGGTTTCAAGGATCGTGAACCATACATAGTCCCAGCTGAAGTATCGCTCTGGAATCCACTTCTCATACAAGAAATGCTGTCAGTGCTTGCCCTAATAGGTATTCGTGCCAAGCCCGTAAATCGAAGAATCCTTTGAAATTTGAATGATGGAGAGATCCTTCGGGTCGCCGATCTCCATCTATATTTGTCCTATCATGCGGACGTGAAGCTGTATACCCAATACTCCACGTACGAGCCCCAGATTAGACTGAGGTCATAATATAGAACATATCGGTCGTGTCTATGTCTAGGTTTTATTGCCAACGAGCCCATACCGCATAATGATAATTGAGCCGTACCTTTGCATCCTACTACTGCCAAGCAAACTAGTAATCCTTCCACAGTAAACCTGTATAGGATCGACCATAAAGCTGTTGGAAGATCGACTCGACACCAGCTGATGCATGCTGCGGTCATGGCTGAAGCATGCTTCCAACAACTCATAAGTCGTGGAATCAGCCAGCTGTGTCTTCTCTATCCTTAATCCGTATCTTTGGTTATCACTGAGAGTCATCATTTCGAACATATCTAGAATGACTTCAAAACTCTTTATCCTCCTTTCTACACTTGCCTTCGCGTCGGCCCAAGCATACGATACCGGCGTCTACGGTCTAGGATACTGGAACGAGACCTATGCTGTCGAGGCAAACCAAAATCCCAACAATACAAAATCAGTGCCCTTCCACATCAACACCCAAAATTATACTTTCCAAGTCAATGTTGCCGAATTCACACCAACAGGTGCTCAGGCAAACCGCACTCAGAACCCGCGTCAGGCTGCTTCCTTCTACAACCTCATCTGGTCTGGGAATGAGACTCTGAATGAAACTCTCCAAGATGCAGTGATTTCTGGTACGCAAGGAAGTAGACCGGAGCTTTGTGTCACCGTTCATACGGGAACCATGGCAAGGTCCATAACAAACGACTACAGAGAAGAAGACAATGGAGATTGCTCTCATGCGTTCGGCAAGCAGTGTATGGACGATCTCAAGAAAGTCGGTTACTCTCAAATAAGCCAATGCAATGGACTATGGATGCCCAAAAGCTGTACCTCCAAATTTGGATCTGGCGGTTTTGGGAGTACTAGTAAGCTTTCCATACATACTTACATAAAAGGTGAGCTTCTATGTACTGACACTTTTGTAGAACTCATCAGTTCAACAAACAACAAGACCAGCGAATACTTTACAACGTCTCCTGTCGAATTCTCATTCTATCGGTCGCAGATTTTCTCCGCTGGAAACGAGACTTACTATGAACGTGAGGACAAAAGACTTCACGTTGCCTTTTTGTCCGGAACATGGGGAATCACGCCTATTTGTATGCGTGTGAACAACACGGAGTTGAGTGAAAATGACATTGCAGTCCAACAGGGAGGTGCTGGAAGCGTGAGAGGAAGCATCAGTCTTTCCGTAGTGATTGCTTTGGCTGTTGCCATATTCATGTTTTGATAGAGTCACTAGGGCAAGTTATATCCATCACTCACAGGGTGATTTTCTGTAGCCAGGATATCAGAACCGATTTGCATATTGAGTCGTTGTACGGAGTACAGGGCAGATGTCGGTGTCTCGCTCGAAGGTCGAAGAATATCTGTTGATTCACCGATTCCGATGGCTTCCGAAACGTGCACAGACCATACGCTGTTTCGAACTGAATGCTTGAAACCACACGCTCCATCGTTCTTGCTTAACCTTGAGAGTCAACACATAAAAATTACAGTCTCTTGACCATGAACAGGCTCGATAGCATACAGTAATCGCAATGTCAGATACAACGCTCAGCACATGCAAACTTGCTGGACCCTCACTGTAGGCAAGCAGAGCAGATACAAGGACACTAGGGCTTATACTGCTTGCATGCTTTGTATGCTTGAAGAGATCATTGCGATCGTCGTTGCTCTTACCAACGTCGTCAGCTGAATCAATGTCAGACATCACAACATCTCTGATGTTCAACAAGCATCACTACCTAGCCCTGCAAACTGTGACATTCAACATCTGCAGAGAGCTCGAAATGTGAGTAGGGCTCGCGAATCTGTACAGTATATGTAGGTCTACCATCAGCTCTTGCTGCATTTCTTCTCTTGCTTTCTTTTCATATCCAACTTTTCCCACTCTTTTTTGAACTTCTTCTTCGTAATGAAATACTCTGGTATTGCCGCTTCGGCCACCGCCTTGATGGCTGGTGTTGCTTCAGCCGCCGTGACCGGTGTCACTGGCAAGCCCGAAGGCTTTGCTTCTTCCACGACCGGTGGTGGCGATACTGCTGCTGTCTACCCTTCTACCACCGACGAGCTGGTCTCGTACCTTGGTGACAGCTCTGCTCGTGTCATTGTCTTGACCAAGACCTTTGACTTCCGCGGTACCGAGGGCACCACAACCAGCTCGGGATGTGCTCCTTGTAAGTTCATTTGCAGCGGTCTTGCTGTATCATAGCGACAAACAGATTGCTAATCTTGCTCTGACGCAGGGGGTACTGGCGCTGGATGCCAGACTGCTATCGACAAGGACAAGTGGTGCGAGAACTACGAAGCGGATGCACCTTCGGTCTCTAGCATCACATACGATGCTGCCGGAACTCTCGGAATCACTGTTGGCTCTGACAAGACAGTCGTCGGCGATGGCTCCAAGGGTATCATCCAAGGCAAGGGCTTGAGAATCGTGAACGGGGCTCAGAATGTCATCCTCCAGAACATTCAAATCTCCGACATCAACCCTGAATACGTTTGGGGCGGAGACGCCATCACCTTGGATGGAACGGACAATGTCTGGATCGACCACGTTACTGTGAGCTTTTTCACTCCTCACTCCTCAAACCACAACTAATGCTTCTGTTAGACATCCAACATCGCAAGACAACACATAGTCCTAGGCACCGAAGCCTCCGGCAACGTAACAATCTCCAACTCCTACATCGACGGCTCCGGCGACTACAGCGCAACCTGCGACGGCCACCAATACTGGGCCCTCTACTTCGACGGCTCCGACGACAAAATTACCTTCAAAAACAACTACATCTACCAAACCTCTGGCCGCGCCCCCAAGGTCCAGAGCAGTTCTCTCCTTCACGCCGTCAACAACTACTGGAACGACAATTCTGGCCACGCTTTTGAGATTGGCGAGGGTGGCTATGTTCTCGCCGAGGGAAATGTGTTTGAGAATGTCAAGGCTCCTCTGGAGGCTTCGTCATTTGCTGGAAAGCTGTTCACTGCTGATTCGGGCTCGTCTTGCAGCTCTGTCCTTGGCCGTGCTTGTGAAGCAAACTCTCTCTCTGGTTCTGGCACTTTTAGCGAGAGCGATACCGATTTGCTTAGCAAGTTCTCTGGGGCTGCTGTTGCGGCTGCAGATCCAGCTTCCAAGATCAAGTCGTATGTCACTGCCAATGCTGGCGTTGGTAAGCTGGCTCAGTAATTGGGAACCGTTGCTTCTAAAATGGGTGTGTGGATTCTTGCAGTAGTGGTGCAATGTTGAGGGGGTGGCAGCTGGCATGCCTGTGTAGATTTTTACCTCTATATTCGTACTGCGTACATATGGATTTGACCTTGATATCAACCTGATACTTTCATGGCACAGAACGTAAACAGGGGGAAATGTGTTTATGAACAAGAAAAGTGACTTTTCCGCATAGAAGAGAAGTATGTACTTGAATATCGAAAGGAGACACAGAGGTCAAGATAAAACACAAATGTCGCTGCTGGCAGAAGACAGATGAATCAAGCAGAGGACCAACAAGACATTAGCCGTCGCCGAGGAGAATTGGTTTGAGAAATTGATAAGACACGCCGTGTAGAGAACGACCCACATCCGAAAAAAACCTGTCCCATGCGCCTTGCCCTAGGAAACGTAAAGAAGGTGGTGATCAACAAGAAAAAAGGCGTATACATGCCCAACGCCGGGCTAGAGAAATAAACAACATCATGGTTGGCTGGCGTGATGCACAAGGCAAACAAAGAATATAGATGTGTGCAAAAAGGGAGTTTCTCCTTAGCGGCTCATATCCCAAGAGGGCTTGAGGGCTGCGTTGAGGTCGCTTTGTGTGCCGACCATATCGCCTGGCAAACGGCTGACGCGGTAAGCACCGGCACGGATGGCGTTTTGTTGGACGTTGGAGATGCCGCTGCGGTTGCTGCGAATACTGCCGGCGTCACTTGCGGCGCCTTCGTTACGGAAGCGAGGTGGGGGTGCGAAGTCCAGAGCGGTGAAAGTCGACGACTTGCGGAGAGCGTGTCTGGCAGATTGGTCAGCAAGAGAAGAATCATGTGGATAAAGCAAAGGTGACTTACGCGCTGGGGATAACAGCGAGATCGTCGAAGCTCGTTGCAAGAGGTGTGAAGGCACGGACGGCAGGGCTGTAGGGTCTCGAGGGACTGTCTGGCATGCGGCCGGCTTGACGATCACGGTAAGAGACAGGAGGTGCAAAGAGGGTGGGCGTGAAGGTCATGTCGTCGGTCATGGCAGAGGGAGTGGGCAGGTTATGCAGAGCGATCGGTGGGGGCAGCTTCTTCTTGGGTTGCTGGGGAGGACGGCGGAAAGCAGGGTTGGCGATGTGACCGGTCGAGCCGAAAGAAGTGTTGCTGCGGACACGGCCACCGCCCACACGTGGGGGAGGGGTCATGGCATGGCGAGCCATGGGCTGGGCGAATGGAGCCTGGGGAGCTTCGTACATGTAGGCGTTGTAGTCGGCGTAGATGTCGGCCTCGTACTCGTTTTGGTACTGTCCCTGAGGGTTGGGCTTGCTGTCGTCGAAGTATTCCTTGTAGAAAGAACGGATACGGTTGGCACGCTGTTCAGGGTTGTCATCGGGGTGATCCGGAGGAAGAGGACGAAGACCCATGACCGACACACGGCGTGCGTCAGGAGCAGCAGCGTACAGGTTGTCCTGAGCAGCATCATTTACAGGGTAGTGAGCAGCAGCAGCATCTCGTTGGTGAGCGGGAGGCGAGGGAGGAGTGACGTGAGCAGGAGGTGCGGGAGCACGCTGGTGCTCGGGCGGTGAAGGGGGAGTGATGTGGAAGACATCCGGGTTGGGCATGGTGAGCTTTGGAGGAGCAGGCTTATTGCGAGGAGCGGCAGATGCAGAGAATGAAGCGTTTACGTGGGCTGGTGCCGGAGGAGCAGGGGCAGCAGCCGGGTACTCGGGCGAATAGACGCGTTCAGGGGACTGGTCCTTGAAGGGGTCGGATCGGGACATGCGTTGGGCATTGGTCAAAAGGCCGGCATTGAGGTTCTCGGAGCGTTCGCTGTAGTCGGTGTAGACAGAAGCATTGCCGGGCTTGGTACGTGAAGAAGTGCGGTCGGGGATCGAGTTGGAGTGGGTGCTGGTCATGGTCACAGGACGGTATGGGTCTTCGCCGTCGGTGATTGAGCGAGACATTGAGCGGAGCGATGAAGACGAGCTGTTGACGGCACCAGGCAGCAGATAGGGAGTGTTCATCATGTCAAGTGAGAGACCCTTGGTGTGCATGATGTTGGCGGTTGACTTCTCCATGTCGGTAATGGTCATCTCGGGCACGCCCTTGGGGCCTCTGCCCTTGGCTGACACATTGTCCAAACCAAAGTCGAGCGACTTGTACTTGTCGTCACGATCTTCTTGAGCGTGCTTTCGCTTGACGCGTCTGTGCAGGAAGAAGAGGACGAGAGCGGCGATCACCACGGGAACACTGTGTTGACCATGTCAGAAGGGCGCATACAGTAAAGAATGGCTGGACTTACGCTACGGCAACACCAATGATGATACTGGTCGAGTTACCAGCAGTTGTCGGCTTCTGGCAGGTTCCTGTGTTGTCTCCGGCCTTGCAAGTCGACGTGGCAGAGGACTCAGCTGAGCGCTGCACTAGCGTTGGTGCATCGTTGATTGTGGCATCTGCGAATGTTGAGATGCTGGGCATGTGCTGATGCGGCACATGCCATTTGTGATGCGAGCTGAGGGTGACGGGCATTGTGCGTTTGTTGTTTTGTTTGTCGTCGCGGGTCGGCGATTGTTTGTGTGTATCCAGGAGATGGGGCGGTTATTGGCAGCAGTACATCCGGGCAGTGAGTATTATGGGCGATTAGGGATAGACGGGAATTATGGATGCGGGAGTTTTGAAGGAATGACTTGGCGCGAGCGTATTTACAAAGAGTGACTGGGTTGAATGAGTTTTGAATGAGTGTGGTGGTATGCGAGCGTCAGAACATGTGTAACAGAGAAGCAAGAGCGAGCAGAGTGAACAAACATCAAAGACTCGGCCGGGGTCGAGACGTGCGAAGGAATGCGAGACCACAACGCTCACGTCTCCTCGATCCGCCCTAAGGGGCCGTCTAATTACCCCGACCCACCCGTCCTGCACTAAACATCTGTTCTCCCTTCCAATGATCTTCCTCAAGCCGTCTCATCTTGCTGCCCTCGCAAATCAAGCTCTTCTCTGCTCTATCGTTCCTGCAGCGCTGCCTCGACATTCACAACGACCACGCAGCTTTGGTAAAAGTGCCGACATCGAGTCCTGATTGTGGCTTCTCTGTATGACCGGTCCACTACAAAAACTCTGTAACCCCTTCTGCTGTCTCACGACCAAACCCTGTCCCACGTCGTGAATGCAGGTACGCGCCCAATGAGGCATGGTGTGTTGCCTGTTCCTGAAGACCTGGTCAGAGCTCCCGTCTCCAAGCTTTTCGCTTATCCACTTCTCTCCCACCGACCCATTGTTTTGTTGTTGTCCAAGAGAGACGGTTAGATGTCACTCCGCTGCCGAATACCGGCTGCACTGTTCTCTCTTCTACCTATCTCATACTCATCACCAAGGAGATTGGGGCCTTAACGAAACCGCTCAGTCACCAGTGGAACGTGCCGCCCGTCGTCTCAGTGCTCATACACACACATCTCATATATGCGACTGTTGTGCGTGCCGCATTGCCCACGGCAGGCCATCATTTGGAAACAAAGCCGAGCTTCCTTCGCCCTCGACGCATTACTCGCTTGTCTGTCTCCATCTGCAGCCAAGGCTTTGATCCTAATTTCACTACTCGTTCGTTCGCCTCCACTCTACTTGTCCTATGTTTGTGACGCCTGCCGTCACTGCGATGAAACACCCGCTCTGCTCTGTGCATTGTGCTCGTCAACTGGCCAGACCACCGATCTGTTGAGCTTCAACGACATCGAGTCGGCTTCCTCTCTCAGCATTATAGGGTGCGTGCAGAGTCGAAAGAGATCACGCCTTTTGCTTTTGAACAATCTTGTCGGCACAGCCTCTTCTTTCCAATCTCGCTTTTGCCGTGGTTCACAAGACGAAGATCGCTCGCTTGCGTTGATCGTAAACGACGTAAGGCTTGCTGCTTCTAGAAACGATCAAGAATGAGTCCATCAACTCCCGGTTGCATCAGGAACAAGCCGATGATACCTGAGGCCTGGAGTTTCACCTTCTGACTACGTCAACGAGGATGCATACCTATCATTCACATCGATGACGGCAACAGGCTCGCACTTGTTGTGTTACAAATCGATTTGCTGCACTTGCGTGCCTAATTCGATTTTGTCGTGTAAAATCTACAGCTCCGGCGGTTCCGGTTGCACTTCTGACAACTTATAAGCATTTCCAGTGCCCGCGGCTGCCAAATACTTCATGTGGGTCCATTATGGCTAGTTGATGCTTAATAGCACATAACCGTTATATTGCTACTCCAGAGTCCAGATACGCTTGTGCGATACAGACAAAATGGCAGCCCTAATATCGTTACAGTGGAGACCATGAGCGACCCTGGCTTTGTGTTGAGACTGTATGCCATGGTCTGTATAGTCATTGACCACTTTTACGATTGCCAAAACTGCATTGGACCCGAAATGCATTGCTTGTCGTGACAGTATGCATTATACGTTAATTCGATGTCGTTACTCTAGGTACATTATGTGTTCCATCCCAATCGCTCTACCTATGCACACCCAAAACGCCGTGGTCAAAACCAGGATTTCCTCGATATATCACACCTTTTGTCGCTCTATATTACATGCTCAACCTTCCTGGGCATTTTGCAAAACTACTTGCGGCCAAAGACTCCACGCTTCGAACCCTTCTCGTTGATACCGGGTGTCTCTGTTTGCCAGGCCTTCTTGCTTCCAGTCTTCTTTCCCTTCTTGACGTCTCTTCTGCTGGCGCAGCAGCAGCACAGACTGGTCTGGATCAACCAGGCAAGAATTGAAGTGGCTGCTGCAATCCACATGAATGCGAACATTGTGGTGCCCAGTTCACCGCCAATGTTGAGCTCCTCGACCGAGGTGAAGGCCCTCTGCATGATGATGAACATGACAGTTGCGATTACGGTAGCGACGGTGATGAAAAGTGCAGCCAAGAAGGTGAAGATGCCAGTGAAGAGAGTGAGCCAGCGAGAGAAGACGGCCAGAGGGTTCAAGATCATCATGACAAAGGCCAAGCAGGCACCTGAGAGGAAGAGACCGAACATCCAGTGCGAGACAACTCTGATAAGACCAAGGATGTCAGTAAGATCCGTAGGTAGTGCGACTGAAGAATCATGTTAGCTGGGCTGTAAAGCACTTATGTGATAGGTGTAAACGCACGAGTTGCACCAGCGAGCAACTGGCTAACGATGATTTGCACAGGGTTGAACCAATAGAGAGTCTCAGGTTTCGAACAATCGGTGACGCCTTGGCCATTGTAACCTTCGCAGTAACCCCAGAGACCGACGCGGTAGAAATCGTGTAGACCGATAGTCTGAGCAATAGAGTTGATAATGGCGGCGTCAGGGACAGACTCGGGGAAGATGTTCGTTAGGTTGATGTTGATGAAGTAAATCTTGCTCTTTACGCTTCCAGTGCCGGTGCAGCCGACCTCAACGAGGATCATGAAGACGACGGATATGAGGAGGAGGAAGGATGAGATGAGAGCCCAGGTCATACGAGTACGAGTTGCTCTCTTGACCTGAGCCTTGGTAGGACCATCGATTCCAGGAGTCAAGGTGCGATCCGTCTCCTCTGATGGGACCCTAGCCTCGGGCGAAACGTCGCGGTTCTTGCGACCGAACATGGTGGAGAGCGACGTGTGGGGAGGTGAGAAGTGTTTGAGGAAACGGGGGGGTTTGGACAGCAGCCCGATGTGATATGATATGAATACAGAGAAATTTCTGGATGATGAGATAGAAGGGCCGTGAGGAAAACAACGTCTCAGCGAGGGTACGATGACGAAAGTGCCAAAACGGCCCAGATTTGGTTGATGTGCTTGGAGAAGATATGTCCGCGTCGTCTTCCCTGGATTGGGGCCGACAAGGAGATGCTAGCGTGAGCACGAGCTTACGACGTGTGCGGTGGCTGCATCAAATCTTCTTGTCCCTGATCCCATGCGTATCCGTACGCTCATCTTTTGCGTAAGGTTAGGAGGATAGCACGGCCAAGACCTTGAATTACATCATGGTAGTTTCCGGACCCCTGCGGCAATCCGTTTAGCGGGCAGCCACTTCTTGCCCTCGGTCATGCTAAAGCTAACTTCGACTCTTGTCGAAATGCGAAATCGTACTGCCAAAGCTGTCTGTCAGCGTGGAGACTTATCTAAAGACTTGATTAAATGCTTATGATCGCTCAATATATGCATGGTTCGCACGAGGCAGCTGCAAAGGCCCCCACGCTGATCTGTTGATTTCTTCTCCTTTTCTTCTTCGCACGGCCTGGCGTCCGTTCATCGCGGATCAAACTGCGGCCCAACAGCCATTAAACTTACGCGGCACTCCCGGATAGCCTCATCATCGTATTATTATACAAGGATACATCAACAGCATAGCCCAATTTTTCTTCTCCAGCTACTCCGAGTTTCCGATCACTCTCCACAGACGTCACTCTTGTTACGATTTGTTCAAGCACACGCCAGCGTCAACCGTTCTTTTTCACCTGCAGCAGCTAGCGCTCGTTGATCTGTTGTGCTTCATCTTCTGCCTTCTCCCTTGACCTTCGCTGTCGTCTGACAGCCTCGCACCTCTATCGTCAACGACTCACCAGCGTCAACATGTTGCCTCGCACTCTTTGGCTCGCGGCCGTCATGGCCCTGGGCTCCAGCGCTCAATCTTCTGACAGCACTGCCGCCACCTCGGACGTATCATCAGCATCTTCAGCCTCGAGATCCAGCAGCGCAAGCGGCAGTGGCTCTAGCAGCCCGTCTGTCGTTACCTTGACCGGTAGCCAAACTTCGTCTGCAGTCTTTACTGGAGGCATGTTCTCGTACAAGTCTCTTGGCTCTCAGATCACGGCATCAACCTTGTATGCCGAAGAGTCGTCAACTTCTTCCTCGAGTTCAGGAACTCGTAAATCGTCTGGCACTGGATCTGCCACAACCACTTCGGCTTCCAAGGGTTCGACAAGTATTGCTACTTTGCTTGTTGGTGGAGGCGGCATTGTCACTCAGAGCGTTATCAACGGAACCGTCACTCTGAGTTCGCACACGAACTCGACTCGCACTTCAGCTGCCGCAGGTACTGGTACCAGCAGCAGTGCTCAACCTACCAACACCACACCCTGCAACAACTACCCCGAGTTCTGTAACCGCAAGTACGGCAACATCACTGAGGTCGTCGCCCACAACGCCGCTTTCAACATCAAGGGCAACCTTGCATCCAACCAAGACCGCAGTATCACTGTTCAGCTTAACGACGGTATCCGCATGATTCAAGGCGAGACGCACTACGTCAACGGATCTATCTTCAGTTGCCACACTTCTTGCGAGCTTCTGGACGCTGGCACTTACCTCAGCGAACTCAACGAGGTGGCCGCCTGGGTCCGCGACCACCCCTACGATGTCGTGACACTGCTCATTGTCAACAGCGATTTCATTGAGCCGGGAAACTACAGTCAGGTTCTCCAACAGTCTGATCTGGCCGACTACCTGTACGAGCCTCCGTACATTCCTATGCGTCTCGACCAGTGGCCTACTCTCTCCGAAATGATTTTGTCCCAGAAGCGCGTCGTTGTCTTCATGGATTACAACGCAGACCAGGTCAAATATCCCTATATTCTCGACGAGTTCACCCACATGTGGGAGACTCCTTTCTCACCTACCGACCGTGCCTTCCCCTGCACCACTCAGCGTCCTCCCAACCTTGATCCTAAAGCCGCCAGAAACGACTTGATGTATCTTGCCAACCACAACCTCAATACCAACGTTGCTCTTTTCGGCCAATCCATCTTGATTCCGAACTCGGCAGAGTTGAACGTCACCAACGCAGCAGTCATCGAATATGGCTCTCTCGGAGCTGCCGAACAGAACTGCACTGGTATGTGATAACTACTTTTCCCTTTTTACGTTTCGCCTTTACTGACCTGAATTCAGCTATGTGGAACCGCCCCCCTACCTGGTTGCTGGTCGATTACTACGATGTCGGCGACGGATCCGTCTTCGAGGTCGCTGCTAAGGCTAACGGTGTAACCTACAACCGTGCCTGCTGTGGTGCTACTTCCACCTCGGCTGGCACTAGTCTCAAGGGCTCCGCTGTGGCAGTGCTTGTGGCTCTTGCTGCAGCTCTTGTCATCAGCATGTAAGATCGATACCTAATACATTTTGTTTAATGCATAGTAGACAGTGGGAAAGGGATTAAAATGGCGTTTGGCATTGTCGGCGTGTCAGGATTAGATCATGAGCGACGAATATTAATGACGTTTCAACATTATTGCAGCACAGCCGTGACATTGCTATTCTTGAGTTCGCATTGACCGAAGTGCATACACAGCCACGCGGCATTCGTACGTTGCAGCTCTATGAATAGGGTACATTCCAGACTAGGGAGATGAGTCTGGTCGTGCGAATAGGCTTTTGAAATTGAGTTATTACCGGATGATAAAACGATTTCAGGAAGAGCCTCAAGACGATAGGAAGAGCGTAATCGAGCCCCAAAAGCGAATTGCAGAAAAGGTTCTGTATACGAGAGGTCCAACTTCCAAGATACCTGCCTTGCTATCGCCCAACGTCAATCCGGCTAAAGCTGTCATGTCGGTTAGGATTGCGTCGGGATAGCTTCTGATCACGTGAGCTGACAGCTGTCTGCTAAACACAACACCCTGGCCATTCAGTCATTCATCGATACAATCTGTTACAATCCTCACATCCTCACAAACTTCAATATGGAGAAATCTGTATCGTCATCTCCCATGCTCTTTGATTCTTCCATGGCCGAAAATGTTGTTCCTGAACCACGACGGAGTGGTCGAGCAAGAACTTCGACGCAACGCTTCGAATCCTTGCCACAGCCAGCGAGCTCTGCTTCCAAAACCTCCGTCAAGAGGAAAAGATCAGACCCAGTCCACAACGACAAGATCGATCAACAACAGATTACGCACAAGACGCATACCCAAGTCAGATCCACGACGAACAAACCGAAACCGACATCCACACGTGTGGCAAACAACAAACCTGGTCCGTCCGATCACGCGAATGCCAAGCCAACCACCAAGTCGCGTCCATCGCAACATGCAGGAAACGTGATCGATTTGACTGCAGACGATGGAGCGACATCATCAAAGAAGTCAAAGAGAGCCAAGTTAGGGAAAGGCGAGGAAAAACGCCTCAAACCGTAAGTACCACGTTCATACAGTGCGCAGTTAGTTTACAAACAGCTCATCATTTGTAGCCATCGATCGCATGCACCACAAAAGTATATGACCATCGCCCATCGCGCCACGACCCAGCGTATGGTCGTCATTGACAGACGTCGTACCAGTAACCATGACTGTCCACATCAAACTCCAAACTGTCCCATGGAAGAGGTCGACCTAACTGGCAGCACAGGCAACGTCTACACAGTCAGGATAACGCATGTGCCCGAGTGCACTTGTCCAGACTTCCGTATCAACAACAATCCGCAGTGCAAGCATATTCTGTATGTCCTATTGAAGATTCTGAAGGCGCCAGAGCCTTTGAACTTCCAAGCAGCACTCTTGACCTCAGAATTGGGAGAGATATTTGATCATGCTGGACCTTTGCCTACCGAGACAATACACGCCGAGGACAAAGACGGAAAGCGTAAGCCTATCGAAGGAGACTGCCCGATTTGCTGTGAGGAGCTCTGTCAGGAGAAGGAGACCATCGTCTGGTGTCAAGCTGCTTGCGGCAACAACCTCCATCAGACGTGCTTTGATCAGTGGGCCGCAACCAAGGGTCACGGCCAAGTGACTTGTCCTTACTGCAGAACACAGTGGCAAAACGCAATCGACAGCAGCTCTTTGAAGGGGTTGGCCAAGACTGGCCATAAGAATCAGGACGGCTATGTCAACGTGGCAGACCAGGTCGGACTTCCAAGAAGGAGAGACTACTCTACGTACCATGTGAGTCAGAACGCCGTACAAATGTGGAAACAGGTGCTGACAGACATATCTAGCAATTCTGGGTTCGTGGCCAGCGACGAAATGGACTGCTCGACGACGACGACGGCGACTACGATTATGATTATGATTATGATTAGGAAGGCGATGACTAATAAAACAATGGAAGCATGTCAGATTTTGATGATCGCAATCACTGACTCACAAGGCTGGAGGTAGCAAATACTCGCTGTTTACTTTTTGCTGTTTACGAAAACCCACAACCAGGCACTTTTGCTATGTTAGCGATGACATCCACACTTGCCGGTATGTAGCCATGAACACTTTAGTTCAAGTAATCTTAATCCAGGCTCGAAGCAAGTGACTAGCCTTGACAGCTCATCTAGACATGACAGTTCAGACGCGCAGTCTATATAAACCTCGTATACAAGAGTGCGTGCGACACCGAGATTCTGGCAGTCCGAAGTGGAAGACATACCGTCATTGTTTCTGCACATCCACGAGGCTTCACGTAGTTCTACAACGACACTGCCGAAGTCCTCGTGGCCAACTCAACACATGGCTCTCAGACCCCGCTTGCTTGTAACACCAAAACCTCTTTGCGACCTCTGACTTCCAAAACCCGCTCTTGATGATAATGTCCAAGGCCTTGTGATGATATTTACTGGTGCTAACTGAAACCACACAGCTCCCAAGAACTGCAAAATAGACTCCGTGAACACGTACCGAGGCTCGCTTGGGAACGAGCTCACTCTGCGAAATGCGGGGCTGGTATACCAACGGTTGGTCGCGTTTGGAGAGATCTACGTGGTTTTGACTTTGGTGTTCCCCGCCTCACGAACCGTTCTCTTACCGGCCACCTTGGCACCGGATGACCTAGACACATTTGTCGCCATCTCTAGTCTAGGGTGTTGAGTAAGGTTAATTATGATCTATCACGACTTTGAGGACGGGTCACTGTCCTAAGGACGTCGGTGATCCTCGCCTGCCGTTATGAGCTTGTCCGCATGATGCTTTACTCTCACCTTCAACCTCGGCATGAATGGCTACATCGACGTGGATATACCGTTTTTACGGCCGTTCAATCATTCAGACTTACCGGACCAATTTCAAATACACCTGTAAGTCAAAGAGAGGCATCTGTCCAAGAAGTATAAGTAAGTCTTGTGCCGCACTCTGTTGTATCAACACCCTGTACAACCACTCTGTCTCCCAATATCATCTAGCCCTATGCGGTCCCTCATCGTTGCCTTCACGGCTTTCACCGCTGTCCTTGCAGCCCCAGTAGAGGAGAAGCGTGCAACTGGCCCTTCCGCGGTTGTCAAGAACGGAACAGTCATCGGGAGCTCTCTCGGCAATGTCGAGTCTTTCAAGGGCATTCCCTTTGCTCTACCTCCTACTGGTAGCCTGAGATTGAAGCCTCCTCAATCAATCACAGCATCATACCCTTCAGGGACATTTGCAGCCACTGGCGTACCAAAAGCATGCCCTCAGTTCTTCAGCCAAGTTGACAGCACCGACATACCCGCCGACGTTCTTGGAGAACTTCTCATGTCACCATTGTTGCAAGTCGCGACCGACACTGGAGAGGACTGTTTGACTCTCAACGTCCAACGTCCTGCTGGCACCACGGCATCTTCGAAGCTACCCGTCGTATTCTGGATCTTCGGAGGAGGCTTCGAAGTCGGCTCTACTCAGATGTACGATGGCACCCCTTTGGTCGCCCAGTCTGCTGCTCTGGGACACGGTGTCATTTACGTGGCAGTCAACTACAGAGTTGGAGGATTTGGCTGGCTTGCTGGAAAAGAGCTGCAGGCAGACGGCTCCACTAATCTTGGACTCAAGGACCAGAGAAAGGGTCTTGAGTGGGTCGCTGAAAATATCGCTGCCTTTGGAGGAGATCCGGATCGTGTCACCATATGGGGTGAGAGCGCGTAAGTCTATGTTCTTGGTTAGATTGTGAGTGTTACTGACTATGAGCAGAGGTGCAATCTCGGTTTACGATCAGATGATTGTGAACAGCGGCGACAACACATACAACGGGAAGCCATTGTTCAGGGGTGCAATCATGAATTCTGGTTCCATTGTCCCTGCTGTAGACGTTGCGCACCCTAAAGCACAAGCTGTCTACGATATCGTAGTTAACGCAGCTGGTTGTTCTGGCAGCAGTGACACACTAGCCTGCTTGAGAAGTGTGGATTACGATACTTTCATGCGAGCCGCTGACGTGAGTAACAATAACAATGGCCTGATTCTCCTTCAAAACTGTGCTAACATAACCTCAAGTCTGTGCCTGGACTTTTTAGCTACCAATCCGTCTCGTTGGCGTATCTTCCCCGACCTGATCCTGCAGACGGCTTCTTCCCTGTTAGTCCTGAGATTGCCACTCAGAACGGCAACTATGCCCAGGTGCCACTCATCTCTGGTGACCAAGAAGATGAAGGCCCGCTGTTCAGTCTGGTACAGAGCAATATCACGACCAGTCAACAGCTCCTAGACTACGTCGCTAGCGCATACCCGGACACACCCAAATCTGTGGTCGCTGCAGCAGTGGCCACATATCCCGACGACATCACCGCAGGATCTCCATTCAGGACTGGCATATTCAACAACATCTACCCGCAATACAAGCGTCTGGCTGCCATCCTCGGAGATGCTGTGTTCAACCTCCGTCGCCGACAACTTCTATACGCTGTTTCTTCCACAGTGCCTTCGTGGAGCTACCTCGACAGCCATCTCTACGGCACAGCAGTCCTAGGAACCTTCCATGGCAGCGATCTGCTCAGCATCTTCTTCGGCACCGGCGGCGTCACTGTCCAAAAGACATATCTCGACTACTACACTTCGTTCATAAACTTTTTGGATCCAAACGCCCTTGGTTCTGCTACGCCACTTATCAATTGGCCTCAGTACAATACTACTACCCCTACGCTGCTAAATTTGCAAGCTGTGGGTAATACTCTGCTTCCTGATACTTACCGTAGTGCGAGTTTCCAGGTTTTGCAGCAGAATTATGGAGCTTACCGTACCTGAGAGGGTGATGTTTTGCTGTATATAGTTGATATATCACTGCTTATGAATACGATCTCATGATGAAGCCTTCATCTCTCTCTGTCCTCGGATCTTCAATCTCGATAGCTTTGTGGCATAAGCAGTGATTTTGACATACCGAACGGTGTCGATACCAGAGCAAAAGGTTTGCTGACGCTTGTCATAGACGGATATCCAGGACAGGAGCAAAATAATTGTCGCAGCCGTGAATCGAACACGGGGCTCGTGCATGGCAAGCACGAATTTTACCACTAAACCACTGCGACTATTGATGAAGCACTGTTTGGTAAGTCTTAATATATTGTTGACTAAAGTTGAGTTACGCTCAGAAAATCTTTTCTAACTCAAAAATTGGTGTCTCCCGCCCAGATGTGCTTCTCATATGGTTGCCACTCGCTCTGCTTCTCTCTTAAAAGTCTGCCTCCAGTTTTTCGCGGCAAGAAGCTCTGCAGAGGCTGTTGTGTTGCTGTTTATAGAAAATCTTTGTGGACGTTGTGCACGGACTGCGGGCAGGACGCTGCTCGAGAGGGGGTCCAGCCAGATTGATGTTGACTGGGAGGACAGCAGAGCATCTCTGAGTGTGGAAAGCTGTGCTATCTAGGTCGATGGGTTGATTCGATAGGTGTATACAGCCAGCTGAATCTGAGATGACTGTCAGCATTCGTACCAGTGAAAGCGTTGTATTCATTGCAGCTTCCGCTTTTGAAAGTGGTCATCTTTCAGAACCGGTAAGAACGAGCAAGTAGTCAAGTACTTCTCAAAGCGGTCGCCCGGAGATGGACTCTAGATGTCTCTAGCTGCGGTGGTCTATCAAGAAATAGCGGTCATGCCACCTCGTTCAAGTAGAAATAGGCATGGTATGCCCCAGAGCCGCAAGCCAAAGCTCGGTCCCCAGGCAACGGTATCTGGAAAAGATGCCGGGGCGTCCAATCAAATGTTGGAAACTGGCCAGATGGCGTAGATCTGGATACCATACCGGCCCCCCAGATACAGGATAGCTTCATGTTACACGCATCTCCCCGCCGCCAGTGGCCACGGGTTAGCAGTAATTGAGAAGTCTACAAGCAGGTTTGCGTGTCAAAAGTGAGCATGATTGCGGCACCAAGAGAAGGTAGGTCGTGCTATGTATATGAGGGGCCCCGCCGCTGTGTCGTGAGTTCTTTTGTTGTTTGTTCAGTCCATCATTGAACACTTCACTTGCTCTGTCGTGCTGTTTCACTTGCTTGATTACACTATCTCCCTCTTCAAATCCACTTCTAAACGCGAGACACTTCATCACAAACCACAACGGCAACCATGCAGATCACCACTCTCTCCATTCTGGCCGCCGTCTTTGGCCTCGCTGCCGCTCAGAGCAGCACTACTTCCAGCGTAGCTCCAGGCACCTCTGCATGCGCTGCTCAAACGTGAGATTGAATTCACGGACGGCCTGCGTCTAGGACAGACACTGATAGACACACAGCGTCCTGGATCTCTGCGTTTCGCAGCAGTCGGCAAAGAACTCGCAGTGCGCCGGCAATGACTACGACTGTCTCTGCAGCGGCTACACTGACCTTGTCATCTGCTACAACCAATGCCCTAACGACCCCAACGCCTTCTCCGCCTCTCAGTACAAGGTGCAGTACTGCCAGGCTGCCAGCCAGTAAGTTAAGCCTACCGTCTCTTTACCCATTTATATTGGGACTGTTTCGCTAATCACAGGCTCAGGTACGGATCCTCTGCCATGTCCAAGAAGTCCGCGTCGGCCACCGCCACCGCCTCCATCTCGGGCGCGCTCTCATCGGCTCTCTCCAGCGCTTCTTCAACTGCTTCTGCAGCTTCCTCGTCTGCCGCTTCCGCCCAGTCGTCTGCAGCCTCCGCCCAGTCATCGGCCTCTCGCAGCGCCTCTCGCAGTGCATCGTCTGCTGCCTCGTCGGCCTCTGCTGCCGCTACCAAGACTGGTGCTGCTGCCAACATGGCTGTGCCTGCTGCCGGTGTCTTTGGAATGGTTCTCGGAGCTGCTGCTCTTCTGTAAGAGCCGAGAGACGGATTTGATCAATGATGCTTCGGGGATAATCGTTAATGGTTGATGCTTTATGGCCTAATACTTCTGGCTTTGTTTTTCAGCACGTGTTGCTATGCTCGACAGCAATGCTTCCGTCTTGCAGTTAGGTAGCGAGGCGTAAAGTGCGTTCAGGCTTCTTTTCATCTATCGTGCATGCACATCCAGTCTTGTCTATGCCGTCGAGTGAATGTGTAGATATAAATTCTGTTGATCAGATCTGACGAACTTGCTGGTGGATAAATTCTTCAGTGACCTTGGTAAGACAAATGCTTGTTCCTGATCAAGAAAGTCTTTGCTGTAATTCAAGAGGCTTGTGCGTGGTGTAAAGTTTGGCGTATACCACGAACCAAGTATCTGGCAGTGGCCATCATCGCGTCGAGGTGAAAGACCGCCTGCGTCGTGTAGTGAGCTATTCGATTAACTCTTTGCTGAGTTATGATCGACTATGGTAATGAAACCGCGTTACACTTCTTAATAGGTACGACCATTGGAAACGTTCGCGAGTTTGGAATGTTGAAGACGACCAAAGAGAGCCTATGACCTTGCTGTGCAGATGGGTCAATCATCCATCGTGTCTGTCAGCTGTCTCTCGGCGTATTTCTCATGTTTGATGACACTCTCAAGGCCACCTAACGAGAAGGGTAAGCTTCTAGGAACCCCTCCTATTGTACATGTATTTGAGTTTCCGCCAGCCGATCGGTTTCTTTGGCTTTCCCCAACCTGTTGCCAAATCCCAGCACCACGTTGCGGGAAGTAGGGGCAAATAGTGGCAAGTAAAGGCGTGCACGGTACATCTCTCGCGTGGGATAAGGAGAGAACCATTGGGAATTGTACTTCTGTACTTGAGCCGCAGGCAGCGGAGACAAGGGGTGCATCTATGATGATGTGTCCCTGAGGTCGTGATCTCTGAACACTCGGATGCCCGAAAGTGGAAAAGAGATTCAACTGGAAGTTGTTTTCTGCCTGCAGACAAGGATGTCTCGTTGCGTTGTTGTTCTTTCGAGTCGAAAGCGATTAGGACAGGGAATAATTGTGCCTTTTTGCCGACTAGTCGGCGAATCCTTCATCAAGATCATCATTTGACTTGTCTCCTGCGCGGAGCTGGAAAAACTTAATCAGGCCATGTCGCTGCCGAAAACGAGATTGATAGGCGAGCCAGACAGAATAACCCCTGTCTGAGTTGCACTCATGTTAGAAGATCACGCTGCCAGCCAATGTCAAGGACAATTTCTTGCGTTACTGTGAGTCGAGAAAGGTACGGTATGGTTGCATCAAGATGTGCCAAGCAGCATCGTGTTTTGTCCAAAGCGTTGCTTTTGGCTGTAGACAGGCAGGGCACACGCGTGGTCAGCCACAAAGAGCCACCGTCAAATGGTCAGGGATCCGGAACCTGACGACCGTTGCCTTTCCCGAGCGGGCAAAGCCGTCCTCCGTGTCTTGAATTCCACGTTATGCCGTTATGATCACACATCCCAGCGGATAGAATGTATCCGTCAAGTGATATAGGTAGGCAGATGACTACTGCGCAGAGGAGAATTTGATTCTTCAGAACTGCAGAGTGCCAGGCTGAGAGTCGGAGATAGCGGTTGCAAATCAGGCGCGCGGGGCTGGGCGGTCAAAGCTCGCTTAGGGCGCCATGTAATTGGGCGGAGACGATCACCAAAAAAAGACGATCAACACGTCAACGGCGGATGAGGCCTTGGCCGGCCTCGCAAAAGCGCGACGCGGTCAAGACTCGGCTGAAGGCCTTTCAGGGAATAACACCATAGAGGTCAGCAGAGGTGTGTAGATGTGTGGTTTGGATGTATATGTCATGCTCAAGGGTTGGCGCGTAGCAGAAGCGATGGCAGAGGTGGATTTACACCGCAAGTTAGTAAAGATGTCACAGTACGTATTGGTAGAGTGTGGCTGCGGTCAGTCATGCACGTCAAAGGCCTCGCAAGCCCGAGCTAACAAGCCGATGGGCGCTCGCCGGCTCGAGTCTCCACATCTCAAAATCTTAACATCTGGGGAAAAGTGGCAGCACTCGTCGGAAAGGGCGGGTGACGGGGACAAGGAGAGTCAGAGACGTCCTTCTTCTCTCCTTTGCCTTTTACCTAAACCCACCATTCTCGATCAAAACCACGTGTCGCCCCGCTCGTGTGCCTGCCCCCGAGCCTCGACATTCTGCGAACCACTTGGACTCTTGGACTCGACTGCTCCATTGCCTCATCGACCATTCGCGGGGAAGGAAAGGGTTGTCGCAAGAGAAGGCTCTGCCATAGACACACGCATACCGGGGAGGTCCACATCTGCTATCACGGACTCGACATTCATCGCAACCATCGCCCGCCACTCTAGAGAATGGGTTGATCCATCACTCGACCGCTCGCTCTCCGCACACTCGTCCCTCCAAATGTCGAACTATACTCAAGATCAGGGCATGACCATAAGTGGCGGCGGCTATGAGTCGCGCAGCAGTGCTGTCTTCGCCGTCACGGTTGCCATGATCACCTGCTCGACCGTTTTTGTCTTTGCCCGCTTGGCTTCTCGTGCTGGAATCGTCAAGAAAGTCCTCCTGGATGATTATTTTATTCTTGCTGCATGGGTGAGTTTTGCATATCTTGGCCTGCTGCGGGGTCCATTGCTGATTACGACACTCCAAAGCTGCTCGCCTTTGGCCTGTCATTTTCCATCTGCTACGGCACCTTCGTCGGCCTCGGTCGACATGAAGACGATGTGCTCGATTCATGGCAGGGCTCTCTCAGGCGATCACAATACGCCTTCTCCGTTCTATACAACCCTGCACTAATGGCCGAAAAGACGTCGATCCTAGTATTTTACCTCAGTTTGTCCAGAACTAACAGGACTTTTCGATGGGCTACCATCGCAACATTATTCGTTGTCAATGCCGCCGGAATCGCCTTGACCCTCGTTACATTGTTCCAATGCACTCCCGTGGGAGCTGCCTTCAGATACCCGGTCCCAGCGGTCCACCACTGCACTGATATCATCACCATTTACCTCTCTTCGGCGCCTGTCAACATCATAACAGATCTTGCAATCTTGTTCCTGCCTATGCCCATCCTGACTTCGATGCGCCTACCCCGGAAGCAGAAGACCATTCTTGTCATCACCTTTGGCTTTGGTCTATTCGTTGCCATCGTTGATATTGTCCGCATCGCATATCTGCAATCCGCCTCGACATATCGTCTTACCCAAATTCTTAACTACCAGAAGGATGATAGCCCAGGACGCGATGCCGATGTCACCGATTTTTCGTGGTATGCATCGTATTCCTTCATGTGGTCTGCCATCGAGGTCAATGTCGGTATCATGTGTGCCTGTGTTCCGGCTCTGAAGCCTCTGGTATCCAGATTCATGCCACATCTTCTTCGCGACGAAGGAGACGTCACGGAAAAGCACTCTTCAGTCGATCGCTCGCCTACTTTCGATATGACCATGGCTCAACGAGTTCCGTCAATGCCGGACCCGGCCTATCTCACTACACAACCATCTAGAGAGCCCGTTGAAGAAGGCAACATGGACATGATAGACTTCCTCACTACCCCGGACATGCAAACCAACAAGCTCGAGCGCTCACAAACCATGTTGACCAATTCCACGAGAAATACCAGCGCAGATACGCCGACATTCTTTGACTTTGTCAACCTCAAGAACCGGAAAAGCTTTGTTCACATGACTGCAAGAGAGTCCTTGTTCCCAGTCATCATGGTCACGGTTCTTTTCTTCATATGGGGCTTCGAGTACGGCCTTCTGGATGTTCTCAACAGGCAATTTCAGGAAGTCTCCCACATGTCAGCATCACAGTCTGTGGGAATACACAGTGCTTATTTCTGTGGGTATCTATTTGGTCCGCTTTCATTCGGCCGTCTGGCCTTGAAACATTATGGATTCAAAGCATGCTATATCATTGGCCTTAGCATATATGCATGTGGAATCCTTGTCTTTTGGCCAGCTGCCGTCCTGGTATCATTCCCGGCATTCGTCATCGTCAACTTTATCGTCGGTCTTGGATTGTCTACACTCGAGATATCGGCAAATCCTTTTATCGCACTTTGCGGTCCCATGGAGTATGTCGAAGTACGACTGAATCTTAGTCAAGGATTCCAGGCGATTGGTACCGTCGTCGCCCCTCTGATCGCCCAGAAAGCCCTCTTTGGACAGTCTAATGACGCCCCCTCGTTGATCAACACTCAATGGGCATACCTCGGAATTGCACTATTCACTGTCGCGCTAGCTGTCGCGTTCTTCTACGTTCCACTACCAGAGGCTTCTGACAAGGAGCTCGAAGAAGCATGCGAACGTATGGACAATGCCAATTATGCTACTATCGGCAAGATCAGGGTCATCTGGTACACTCTTGCCGCTGGTGCCTTTGCGATGTTTTGCTACGTGGGAGCACAAGAGGTTGTAGCTACCAACTTCGACAACTACCTCAGACTTGTAGCTCCCACCGCCAACGAAACGAACAACAACGCGATAGGGCATGCCTTGTTCGCGGTATCTCGTTTTGTGGCTGCAGGCGCCGGACTGATTATCAAGCCGCGGCTTCTGCTTGTCTTCTTCCTCACAGGCACTATTGTCTTCTCAGCCCTGGCCATGAACTTCACGGGCTCCACCGCTACAGCGATGATCCTTATGATCTTCTTTTTCGAAGGTCCTCTTTTCCCTCTTATCTTCGCCCAAAGCATCCGCGGCATGGGTAAATACACGAAGGACGGCAGTGTCATCTTGATTGCTGCAGTCAGTGGTGGCAGTGTCTTCCCTGGACTATCCTATGTGGCTGCACAAGCACAGAATGCACAATACGCAGTATGTGTCGCGGTTGCGGGTTTTGCAGGCGCCACCCTACTACCTTTCTTCCTCAATTGTAGTCCACTCGCTCGTGCTCTCTGCGATCCTCTCAAGGATCCCAGCGAGATAAGCGACGAGTCTCTACCTGAGAGCTCAAACAGCAGTGTTGCCAGTCGAGCGCTCAGCTTCTTCAGTATACGCAGAAAGAGTGCCGGCGAGATGAAGACCGAATGGCGCGAACGTCAAGCATCTGACGATAGTGCTGCTTCGCCCCGAGCATGCCCATTATGAACGACATTTGCATTATGACAAACGTTTCAACGACAATTTCTTCTTTTTTTGTTTTGCTTTTTTGTTTTACCATCTTCCTCCAGAATTACGATTGAGATACCCAGGTTGGAGCAACGGGCTGGACCTTTGTTATTTGTTGCCATTCAGCATTGGTGTTTCTGGAGTTTAGATGAGATCCTACTGCTCTCAGAGGAGAGGCTTTGTTGATCAGGTGTTCTTGAGTTATAATTGACGTTGTATATAGCCTGTGTAGATTATGTAAATATATCGCAATCATTTACCGAACACGATCTTTGCTGTGTCGACGGATATAGGGAATTGTCAAGCCAAAACTCCGCAGGTATGGTATTCGATGAGTCCGATGACAAATGCGATGTGGAGCACTTGAGGGATGGTTCGAACGGGGTTGCCCCTTCCTTAAATCCGCTCCATACGTCACAATTCGGTAGTCTTTTGAGGGGTCAAGAAGATATATCATCAGCACTACGACGACATTTGACTGATCATCACCTGAACAAAGACCAGCAAACAAAAAACAACAAAGTCAAAATGCAGCAAGTAATCAACACTGTCAAGTCGGCCATTGGCGCCACCAAGCTGCCAACAGGCCAGTTGGGCAAGAACGGACCTTATGTCACCAGAATGGGTTACGGAGCCATGGGCTTGTCGGCCTTCTATGGCAAGCCCAAGCCTGATGAGGAACGCTTTGCCGTGCTGGACAAGCTGTATGAGCAGGGTGAACTCTTCTGGGACACAGCAGGTAGTTCGCCACTGATCATATTGATATCGAGTTTTAGCTGACCACGAGAGTAGACATGTACATGGATAACGAAGACCTCATCGGAAACTGGTTCAAGGCCAACCCTGGCAAGCGCGAGAACATCTTCCTTGCTACGAAATTCGCCAACCTGCGTGACGAGCAAGGCAATCCAATTGTAGACTCGTCGCCTGAGTACGCCAAGAAGGCATGCGACAAGTCACTCTCCCGCCTTGGAGTAAAGCACATCGATCTATACTACGCACATCGTCTGGACGGCAAGACCCCGGTCGAGAAGACAGTCCAGGCTATGAAGGAGCTTAAAGAGGCTGGCAAGATCAAGTACATCGGTCTCTCGGAGGTCAGCAGCGAGAGCTTGCGCCGTGCCTATGCCGTGGCTCCTATCACAGCAGTCCAGATCGAGTACTCGCCCTTCTCTCTCGACATTGAGAGCGAACAGATTGGTCTGCTCAAGACTTGCCGCGAGTTGGGCGTTGCCGTCGTTGCATACTCCCCCATCGGACGCGGAATGCTCGGTGGCTCAATCAGATCTCCCGATGACTTCGAGGAGGGAGACTTCCGTCGTTTCGCCCCTCGTTTCAGCGCCGAGAACTTCCCCAAGAACCTCAAGCTGGTAGACCAGATCACTGAGATCGCCAAGAAGAAGGGTCTTACTGCTTCTCAGATTACGTTGGCTTGGTTGATGGCTCAGGGCGACGATATCTTCCCCATTCCCGGAACTACCAACCTCAGCCGTGTCGACGAGAACCTCGGAGCATTGAACGTCAAGCTTACTGATGAGGAGAAGAACGAGATCCGCAAGGCTTGTGAAGAGGCAGAGGTCGCTGGTTCGAGATACCCCGAAGCCTTCTCCAAGGCTTTGTTCGCAGACACCCCTGCTCTTTAAGGCTTGAGACCGATTCGAGAAATGAATGTGGTTGAACGCTGTTACGTAGCAGTTGATCAAAAAATTATCTTAATGACATGAAAATATACCTTTACGTCCGATCGTTGACCCACAAGAAGTATGCAGACCAAGATTTCTCACGTAAGAACCGGCAGTTGAGGACACACGAAGGAGAGATCTCGCACGACCTAATGTGTTTGTGTGGGCAAGTCAGATCTTCTTCACGCCAAAGTCCGTCTGCACCCAGCCATAAAGCATGAATGCTTGTATAGTGACATCGGAGTCCGGACCCTCGCAGGACTCTGAAGACACCGGACGGATTCGAAGTGCGACTCTGATATCCCGTGTCCACAACATATGTGGACAGTATCATTCTTATCGAAGCATCTAGTTACCTCGGACAATGTAGATGGAGAATGAGGTAAGAAAGCAAGGATGACATCGTATCTGCACCTGCCTCTGGACGGATGGCTTGGTGGCCAGGGACGGAGGCGGACCTGTCGCGCATGTATACTTGCACAGAAATGCGAGGCAGCATGCCGACCACGCCTCAGACCATCCAAAAACATTTGGTCTCAAGGCTCTTCGAATCCAATACTGACATCGAGAGTCGTCAACAATGCACTTATACGCCTTGCATCTCAAAACAGTCTGGTGCATGTGGTGGCTTTGCACCAGATCTGGGCGTGGCAGGGAGGAGTGCGTGGCAACAGACACAACATATCTTGGTTCCTGCAAATACAAAGACTCCCACAGGGGACGAAGTGGAGAAGTGGAAAAGTGGAGAGAAAAGTTCAGTTCCCTAGGTGTTTTGATTTGATGATCCTTATACTGCGCACTTGGGGGAAGATGTATGCACTTGGCAAACAAAGGAGATGCATGTAGCCTCGACATGCGTCTGGCACGTGGCCATGCAAGCCACTTCCATGCAGGCTGCTTGTTTCGAACCACCTTCCCGATTTGCGATCTGCATGAGATTGAGCCCTTGCCTCGAACTTTTCAGCCTGTAGTGCCCCGATTCTCTGTGCTTCACGGCTTTATCGCTGACTTTATACGTATGGCTTGGACGCTGACCAGGAGATTGGATTTTTCTTTTGCTTTGCATTGATGATGGTGCTGGTACATACATAGTTACGGATGTTCGAGGACTTGCGTTCTCTTCTCGTTGTACAAGAAAGACTGGGCGCATCTTCCTCATGCATTGCGTGCCGCTTTGCCATCGAGAAATTGGGTAAGAATAATAAACATGTCATTATGTATGCGTAAATACGAGGCTTCAATATGTCCGTCCGTTGCTGCATGAAAGATGATCGAGATAAACGAAGAGACTTCAACCTTGGGTGACTGCCACTGTGACTTCTCGCCGGACGATCAACTCCTGCGACCCGCCAGATGCACGATGGGCTTCGTTACTGATCTGCTTGCCCGCTCCACGACATACTGTCCTTGTTCGACCCAGGAACTGTGGTGTGAACGACTCATTTCGTGATCTGCTTCTCGAAGTATCGCCAGAGCTGTTAGAGCGACTGTTGCGAGATCCGTATATGATACTGCCAAAGGCCGTGCCGCCTGTGGTGAAGCCGCGCATGAAAGCTTGGACGAACGGTAGAGTTGCTGACAAGAGGCTGTAACAGATCATAGCTTGCTGCCAGATGACGACTTTCGCGAAATGCTGTACTCGATCCTCGGATCGTACTGCTTCGTTGTAGACCTTCAAGTAGATCAGGGACAAGGCAATCATACTTGAAGAACGCGTCAGTAGCGATTCGTTTAGGAAGGGAAGAAATCACATACGGCATTCGATATGCGAAAGCAGAGACCACAAGCATCTTCTTGCTGACTTTGATTCGGAGTTGGTTGACGAGGTAGATGGGCAAGCCCATTACAGCGGCCTCAATAACAATCGTGATGGCAAGGATAGCTCTCCATCGATAAATCTAACCTGATCAGCAGAGTTCGATTTGATCAGGACGAACAAGCTTACATCATTGGGACATGTGTGTTCCTGCCCTTCGAGTATGTGCGTCGATGGACAATATGACTTGACAGCTGCGACTGCAAGGACGAGCCATGCCGAAATGACACCCAGGAGGATATACGATCCAAGCTTGTGTTTTGTGTTTGTTGAAAATATCCTCCTCATAAGCAGCGTCAGGGAAAGACTCGACAGTCCGATTGTAAGGAGGAAGAGTATCTGACTGGCAACAACCGTCTAAACTTGTGTGAGAAGAGTTTGGACTGACAGAATACATTGGAAAGACTCACTCGAGATATAGTCGTCAGGTGCTCAGCTTCGATTACTTCCCCTGGCTTCCCTAGGCCATTGTTCAGTGCGACAATCAAACAGCCCCATTGTGCGAGCGCCGTGACCTGTGTTGGTGTCAGAAGACACAAATTCTCAAATTTCTCGAAGAACTGAGGGTATTTACTGTGTCAAAGGACAATTGAGCCAGATGACACAGTGAAATGGTTCTTTTGCGTCTTTGCGTTCGCAAAAGAATGTATGTTCCAGCCAGACGTGTAGATTGCATACTCACATGGGCAACAGCAATAGCAACATCATCGACTCCATAATAGCTGACTCTTGCATAGATTCGAAGAAACCCAGTGAAGCACGAATAACTCAGTGATATCAGGACTGCGATCCAGAGATGAGCGGGAATCCCGTGAGCGAAGCGTGCCATAATCGACAGACGTCTGCGTCGGAGGGTGCGCCCGATTGAGGTATTGGCAACCAAAAGCAAGCCTTTCGACTACTCTTAGCGATTCCAAAAAGCAAAGTCCGAGAAAGGGGTACGCCCTAGGCTACGATGTCTGGACCATATATCACACGGTCCATCGAGGGTGTCAGGCGAGGGCTGAGATGGATGAACAAGCGACTATTTGTACAACTAAGGATTATGCGCTCGCCCTGCAAGGTGAGAAACGAAACGTCGGGTATCACGGGCGTTTACCCAAAGGAAAAGGACAGCCAAACGACACAGTCCTGGGACCAGTCCACCATGTGAGGTGAGATTGCGAAGAATGAGCCACAACATCTTGTCAGCAGAACTGAGAGTCGGACAGAATGTCAGCGAAAGACTGAGATTATGCAAGTGATGCTTTTCGCTGAGATTGTGTTCCTCTAGGTCAGATTTACTGGTGGTATTTGACTCTTTGAACTAGCCTTGATTTGATGCATCTTCGGAGATGCTATGTAATGTCTGAGCGCCTCGATGAGATCTTCCATGACTGATCGCAAAGCAGAAGAAACGACATCCCGGTTGTGTGCTGCAGAATCGAAAGTAGGAAGCTGTTGTGCACCCTCGGAAGGAGGTCGCCCACGGCTTGGCGTTGTCAAATCTGCAACCTTTCGCAACCGAAACGGTTCGCTGAAGCAGGATCACCTGCAAGGTGTTTACAGGACCACCGACTCAGTCTGCTAGTCAAACACTGCCGCCGTAAACCTGACTTTGATCCTCGACAGGCAGGAATGGCGCCATGGCTTCGCTGCAGTGCAGAACCCTTGCATCTACCCGAGTGACAGAAAATGCTATACAGAAAGATGAGCCTGTCAAAGCGATTGCTCAAGAGCGGTCCGGCTTTTGCATTTCAAGGCGGTGCTGCAGTGTAAGAATCAATTGACTTTCGCCTGAAGATGTGCAACGTCCGCTTTCGCTGAGAGTCGTGCGAGGTGAGTCGTTAGTTTGCGTCCCTCGTAACACCATGACTTCGTGGTTTGCTGGGATGCAAGGTGGGCAGTTGCAGCTACCCTTGCGCCGTCTTCCAGGGTGCCATTCTGTTAGATCTACTCGGCGCAGAATTGCCGTCCGTTAGCTCCTTCCCTTCGCAGTTGCCGCCGAAACACAATCCAGTGAGGAAGTGTCACTCCCAGCGAGTTGACTTATTTATCCTTGCATGCGTCCTGTCTTCTTCCGAGTACAAACTCGGTGTGTAACTCCAACAAGACGTTTGTTCCATACTACGTTTTCTTTGGCCGACTGCTCGCGCGAACATCTCCTTTCCTCCGACATGTCCTCCACCGCCATTGAGATGGATAGCATCAAGAATTCGTCGTCTGTCCAGACCGCCAGTTCGTTCGAGCACCAGATCGAGGAAGCCGAAGATGCAGCGACCGTCGAGGCAACAAAGGGCGGCACCAAGGACGATGACTATGATATGCGTCGTATGGGAAAACTCCAAGAGCTTCGAGTCAGTGTCGAACCCTTCGAAGATCGACTAGCATACTCACCTACCCTAGCGTAACTTCCGCTTCGTTTCCATCTGGGGATTCAGTCTATTGTTGGGCAATGCTTGGGTGGTCGCTCTAATGTTTGCTTCATCCTGCCGTCGAACATGCAACAGCAACTGACCATTTCCTCAGATCCAGCAATGTCACTCTTGCCAACGGTGGTATGGCTGGAGGAGTGTGGATGTTCCTCATCGTAGCCGTGGGAATGTTCTTCTGCATGCTTTCCATGGCCGAAATGGCTTCCATGTGAGTTTTATTTGCGTAACCTCGAGATATCGTGCATGAATCCTTGACCAGCTAACGTTTGATCAGGGCGCCTACGGCTGGTGGTCAATACCACTGTAAGAATACTCTTTTCACCATTGAACCAGAAGCGAAGTTTGTTTACTGACGCAGCAAACAGGGGTCAGTGAATTTGCTCCACCGAAGTATCAACGTTTCCTCTCATACATCGTTGGTAAGTGGAGCTTCTTACCGTGAATCTGGTGTTCTTCGCTGACACACTGTACCTAGGATGGATGTGTGTTTTGGGATGGCAGGCCGCCATGTGTGCAAGCGCCTACACTCCGGCACTCAACATCCAAGGTCTTATCGCACTCAATGTCGAAGGCTATACTCTTCCAGGGTGGCATGCAGCGCTTATGACCATCGGCATCGTCATCATCTGCATCTTCATCAACACTGTTGCGATCAAGAAACTACCTCTGCTCGAGGGCTTCATGTTGCTCTTCTTCTTTTTCAGTTTCTTCACCATCATCATTGTGCTCTGGGTCATGGCTGAGAGAACCCCTGCGAAGAAGGTGTTTACCGAGTTCAGCGACAATATGGGTTGGGGCAACGTAGGACTTTCCACATTGATCGGTGTTCTGTCTCCATTCACCACTCTTCTCGGCTCTGACTCGGCTTGTCATCTTTCTGAAGAGCTCAAGGATGCATCATGGGTCCTTCCGAGATCTATGGCTGCTACTGCAGTCGTCAACTACGCTCTGGGCTTTGTTACCGTCATCACGCTTATGTTTACCCTGGGAGGCTCTGTACAGTCTGTTCTCGATACCAAGTTCGGTCAAGGATACATTCAGGTAAGTAAATCCGAAGATATCGCTTGCGAGTCGAACTAATAAGATCTGCAGGTCTTCTACAACGCTGTTGGATCCAAAGCTGGTGCGTCGGGTCTCACTGCCATTGTTTGTGTTTTGCTGTTCTTCACTGCCATCAATCAAGTCACGACGACTTCGAGACAGCTCTTTGCGTTCGCCAGAGACGGTGGTCTGCCATTTTCTGCATTCCTCGGTAGAGTAAGTCACGTGGACCTATATCACGCTGAGACGTCCAAACTGACTTTTGTAGGTTCGACCCGGAATGGACATTCCCCTCAATGCTTGCACTGTGACCGTGGTCCTTACTGTCCTCCTTTCGCTCATCGTCATCGGCTCCAACACAGCTTTCGGTGTCATTCTCAGTCTGTCCAGCGTCGGATTACTGACATCGTACATCATTTGCATTGGATGCATGGCTAGAAAACGAATCATGAAGGAGGCTCTTCTGCCTAGCCGCTTCAGCCTCGGCAAATGGGGTCTCGCTATCAACCTGACTGCCGTCGTTTTCTTGTCTTTCTGCTGGATTTTGCTCTTCTTCCCTTCAAGACCTCATCCCGATGCGCAGAACATGAACTGGACTATTCTTATTTACGGTGTCACCTGGATTGCTGCAGTCATCTACTACAAGTTCAAGGGCAAATACGACTATGCAGAACCTGTCGAGGGAATCAACAAGGACTGCTGATGTTCTTTGTTCTCGACTTGCGATACGACATAGGTGGAAGAAATTCATGGGGGTGACTTACGAATGCTTCTAAGCGAGGACAGCGATGAATGATGGTAGGCGGAGATCAAAAGACGTTTTATGAGATATATGATGAATGGCTCATGTAATTACTGGTGGATAATTGCTTCCAGCAATATGGTAAGGGGAGTTTTTGATTTGGTAAACAGTCGTTAATTCAACAAAGAAATCTCCGTTGTCAAGTACACGACTTTTCTGCTTGCACAAGAGCAACGATATACTCTCTTGTTTCCGTAGGTCAATTCGTTGATCGTTGTTCCTCCAGCAGTATCAAGTTGTCTTGCTCAATTCGCTGCTGCAGCACAATAACAAGAAGTATTAGGATGCTATCGAA
Source organism: Aureobasidium sp. EXF-12298 (assembly GCA_024195555.1). NCBI lineage: Eukaryota > Fungi > Ascomycota > Dothideomycetes > Dothideales > Saccotheciaceae > Aureobasidium > Aureobasidium sp. EXF-12298. The sequence goes on from SWBJ01000131.1 coordinate 120,281, forward strand.
AAGCACAATATCGATTGGTCAGATGGCCGAGTGGTTATGGCGCTAGTTTCAGGCTCACCTGAAATGAGTTTACTAGTGAGAAATCGCGTGGGTTCGAATCCCACTCT